>JAFIRS010003627.1:0-45000 GCA_018342105.1 Gonioctena quinquepunctata | reverse complement strand
TATTTTTGAAATTTGCTTTTACCCTTCACGCGCAATGATCTCTTGAGGTTTGTACGCAGATGTCACTCTAGTTTCGTCTGAGTTCCATTAGATTGCACAAAATGTTGTTGAATTCTTGCACATTATGCCGATTGAGCACAGTTGCTATACCTAAGCTTGTGGCTTCAGGACTTCTCAATGATTATTGGGATGACGTGACATGAAACCCGTTTAGCCAGTCGTACGAAGCACACTGGTTCTTTTTCCAGTATTCTGAAAGCTTTTTATCATTTTTTCAGTTGAATTGATAAGCATATTGCTTTGGTTGCTTAGGCGTAAGACCATAGTGAAGGTTCGCAGAAGTGAGCAAATATTCCATTAAAAGTAATTCTTCATGGGGCAAAAAAATTTGTGAAGTGACAAAATCTATCCTCTTGGTATTTTGAAAAATATATTTTCGAAGTCATTTTGCCAACATTGTACTTTGTGGCAGTAGACCTGTATCCTCTATTTCCATTTACTACTTCAAGCCCTGCACTTTTCAAATCATCTGGAGAATATTTCGTCCGACCTTTGGATTTCTATTTGAACGGCATCTGAAACAATGTACTCGATTAATCTTGATAATTGCCATGAAAATTTCATAAATTGATATGAATTATAAAATAAATGAAAACAACATACATTCACTTCATATAGGGAGGTATGATATCCTCCCGACGCAAACTGTATCAAACCTCCCAGGACGACAAATTCAGGCAACTTGTGACGTAAACGTAATAAGATATTATCGATCTATATGAAATGCGCTTCGAACATATTGAAATGAATTCCTATAGTTTTTGTTGTTAAATAAATGAATCCTTACGTTTGTTATCCGGAAACTTATATCGAATAGGTAGAAAACACAATTTGACCTTGAAAACTTTCAAGGAAGACTCGATCGTTTCCAGATTTCATCAGACACTGTTAAGCCTCTTTGAGGAACCAAGGTGGGAAATATTAACGTAACAAGCCTCCCCACGTATCAAACCTCCCTAGTCTCCCCTACACCAGGATTTTATAATGTTGCACAATCTATCAAAATGATATATCAATCGATTAAGAACGATTTTTATAAGGATATATTGGATGCATCAAAAAGGATTTCCTTCGAAAATAAATTCAAGGGTAGTTCAGAGAAGATACAAATCACTTTATACATATACGAGTCATTTTACTATGAAGATATTTTGAGTTCTTGCGATAAGATAGTCGGGTTGTCTGCCAAAATAGTGAACACCTCTTGATTTGCACAAAAGCTTAGAGGTTCTTTCACTCAGATAGGACTCGAACCAATTGAAGCTTCGTCCTCTGAAGCTGTTGAGAGGAAGCTTACATGACAGTCGAAAGCTTTAGATATGTCGCTGATCACTGCAGCGTTCACTTCCTTCAGAGTAGAATAAAGATTTTCCAGAAACCGAAAGATTGCATATCCCGTACTTCTATTGGTTTGAAGGCTGAATCAAGTAAATGTTTGTAAGTTACAGCACTTCATATCATGAGCAGACGTCCTTTGTAATTGTGGATTCATCATGTATGTCGAATTTCTCAAAATATTTTCTTCGTTGAAATTACTATCACATACATATTTATCTATTCCGATATCATCACTCATTGAAAGGATTTTTCACACATACTGATTGTCAATGAGATAACACATCGAATGTAGTGATCACCATAGAAATATATATGTTTCAATCAGAGGAACCTCGAATAATTTTTTTTTGACTGATTATGAATATAGAGTCTCATTATATATTCAATTGTACCCAAAAACATAATTATTCTATTGATCTTGCAAATACGAAAATACCTGTAGCGTTTCCTCATTCGTACATTCTATTTTCAATTCTTTGCGAGAATCATAAACACCATGAGTTTGGATGTGTTACTCAATGATCAATTCTATGTCAAAAATTTTAATCGAATTTTTCTGATCATTTGCTGTTTTCAGAATAAAGGAAAAAGAATTGGCTACCCTCAAAATAGAATAACAAGTGCCACACAAGATAACAACAAAAAAGTACATTATTTACCTGATAATACTTTGAATTGACGAGCATTATTCAACACTTCAGATAATCTCACGGAAAATTCTGGTATTCCTTTAATTTATGAATCTGTCCAAATTTATTTTGAGAAAGAAGTTTTCGAAAAAGTTTTTGTTTAGTAGACATTCATTCATGTCATTTGCTAAAAATTAAACAGAACATGTAAGTTCTTTCCTGAGACACGTCTGAATATCTTGAACAGAGGAAATAATATTAAATTCAACTTCTTAAGCAAAGCGGTATTGTCCAAATCAATTGTTGATATGGCTCCTACTAGTTGAGTTTTGCCGCTTGGTGTTACCTACGTCTTTTGCCCCATGAACACGAATTCGAAGTCGAAACGCGTCGTTCTCAAATACCTTCAAAGGTTCAACGATCAAGAAAAGACCCTTTTTCGTCTTTTTTAGCAATAAAAAATACACAACTCGGTGGAGCTGTATCAATAGAAAATCAACCATTTAAAATTGGAACGCAGTAAAATTGTTCATAATTAAAATTATTTCGGAACACTTCTCGAGAATTCCATATAACACTGACATAAGTGCATGGAATAGTTTGTTCTTGAACATGTTACGGAACAGAACGGAACGGTGAATAAACCTCTATCTACCATACTATATTTTCAAGGTTTCCACATATGCCTTTTTTATATTGTTCTAAAAAGAAAAACGCACTTCTATCCAGCTGCGCGATTTCCTCTGTGTGGTTGATTTATTGCGACAATGTGAAACAAACCTCCGAATCAAGAAGTTTCCTCCAGGTTTCCACTGTTCTATTTCAATTACATTCTTTACTTCTCAGCACCTTGCACTTATTTTTCCGGCTAAGAATTCCAGCAGATGCAGCACAAAAATTCATCAAGTGAGCAATTCCGGTGGATTCAACGATTCTCTCAAATAAAAGCACCACGAATAGTATGAAATTCGATGAATAGCAACCGTTCTATCAATATTACTTCTATTCGGATTTTTCGCGGAAAGGAGGAGAATCTAATAAATTGTTAGCAATTCCCAATAGCTTTTCAATGAAAATAAAATGCAACCAACAGTTACTGTTCGATTCTTTATCTCCAAATAATGATGGTATTGATTTTTCTCGACCAAGATGGCACGTTTACTGCACATTGAATAGTTTCCCGTTATACTGGGCGAGTTCAACATGGTGATACAGGTATAAGTATCCAATACTCAAGAGGGTGTTCGCCGTTTGTGAGTTCTAAAACACGGCAATTCTTTTTTTTGTCTTTGGTAAATATGACAGTGTAGAAGACAGAAAATCATTCTCTGCATCGATTAAATTTGGAAAGGTACCTCTCACACCAGTTTCAAAAATCAGAAATGAAAATGTCATCCATATTTATTGAAGACGTGAGTGGATGAAGATATTAAATTACAACATTTTTGAGTAAAGGAATGTCAAAGTTTTTTTGGTGTATTTGTTTTCCATACAGGACTAGCTGAGCAACAGATGGGTACATACGAGAATACCTTCATTTATGCGAAAAGAAACAGATTTTCAAGGATTGTAACATAACACCTTCATCCACTCATGACTTCATTTGTGATTATATTTTGCAGTTTTCCGATGAAAATAGTGTTTGAAAATAAATCCTGTATTTGACCATGACACCCGAAAGCTATCCTGCATACACTACACCAAGTTTCGATTATTTCTTTGATATCTACAATGATGATTTCATGAAATAATCAAGACCAATATGAACACTTATACACGGTGTATTCTAACCTCTTGCACATCCGTGAATGACTAGAGTATAATGCCATTTTATAACGAATTATAGTGGTCAAAATCTGATGAGAATTCGATAAAGTGTTTTGTTCTTTGTAAAATTCGACAACATTTTGAGTAGCGCCTCCCGTCTAATTTCAGGTGACCTGCTCGAAGAAAAACTTCGCCAATTGCCAAAGGCAATGAACATTCAACTCGACATTTCAATAAGGTATAGTTTAACCATTTTCAATTGCAGAGGCTGTTTCTATAAGGAGCAAATCAAAAACTCACTTCGCTCACACGAGCGTATATGCGAAGTAACGGAACGAAAAATAATGTGTACTACTTGTAAACATTCTCCTTCGCCGAACGTAGGATCAACAGAGCCGAAAGTCAACGTAGGTTTGAGTGACAGCTGTCTAGTTAGTTCTACAGCAGTTTCGCCTGAGCCAATCAAAACGGACCGCAAGCCAATGGTAATGCTTGTAGGTGTATCCATACGTTGAGAGTCCGTGAAAACTAATTAATCACGAGTTATATTTGTGTTTGAAGAGGTCTGAATGAATAAAAGCCAGTACCGTCTCTGATTTGGGATCGAAGTCTGCTTTCAACTGCCGAACTGTACACACGTGTGAGAAAAGTGCTCCCATAAATTGCTAATTAATTGAATAGAACAATTTAAACGTTCTTAAACATGGTAAATACACGTGGGAATGACCACAAACATTATAAAGTGGACAGTGAAGTGGTAAAAAAGGTGTTGATGGACGAACTAAAGAAATTCTTTAGATATGAGATAGAAAAACAGACGAAAATCTTAACTAACGAGATTTTGAATTTAAAAGAAGAATTACAAATCCTGAAAGACAGTAACATTGATCTAATTAATCTGCTCACCAGTCAAAATAATCCGAAAAAAGAAATAATGAATCCATTGAGTAAGGACTTGGATACGTCATTCTTATCATGTTCAACAGCTGATACAATAGTGGAAGCGACCCAAACGGAAACAAAAACTGACGAAGAAAAACCATTCACAGAGGTGACATATAAAAAGAGGCAGTCAAAAAAAGATCCAGTAAGAAATAATACAGATAAAAAATGGTATAAACGACACTCAGAGCAGAAAAAGAAGACAAATGAATCGATCGTAGGAACTGATTCATCGGATGAAGAAAAAAATGATTTCAGTGGAGGGGAACCTATGCTATGGTTGTATGTAGGGCATTGCAAACAGCAGGCAACAGCTGATAAAGTCAAAAAGTATCTCCAAACCAAATCACCAGGATATGATTTTGATGTTATGGAACTAAACACAGTAGGACGGTTCAAATCATTTAAGGTAGGAGCTAATATCGATCTGAAGGAATTAATCTACCATCCCTCTTATTGGCCAAAACATGTAGTTGTGAAAAGGTTTACATTTCGTAAGCCCTTTCGTGACTCAAGTGATTTCTAAAGACTTGAAAATGAATAAAATTACAAATTGTCTGGAAGTAAAACAGTTCAATATATTACATATGAATGTACAATCATTACCAAATAAAGTTGATCGACTAGAAGTAATAGTGGAGGCGGAAAAAATTGACATTTTATGCTTAAGTGAAACATGGTGTAATGAAAACAATATTAATACCATGAATTTTTACAAGAAAAAATGTAATGTACAAGAAAATTGACCTGAAATTAAATTGTGAGGAAATGCAAATAGAAAGCCTGTGAAATATCCTTCAAAGTAGCAAATGTAAAATATTGTCTTATTAATATTTATAGATCACCGAATGGAAATGTTGACACATTTATATACAGAATGTCCCACATATTGAATGAATGCTCAAAATCTCACAAGAATATCATAATTTGCGGTGATATTAATATAGATAACCTAAATTTAAAACAAAATAATCAGAAAGAACAAGAAAAAAAACTTTTTATAGACCTTCTAGATAGCTATCAGCTAAGATTCAAAAATAACCTACCAACTCGAGAGTTCACCGATATAAATGAAATGACTAGTATATCTCAACTTGACTATTTTGCCACAAATATTGAATATTCTATGTTTGATGAAAAAATAGAGCCATTCAATATTAGTGACCATCATGGATTGTTATTCACTCTGACTATCGACATGCCTCCAAAGTCCCCGATAGTGAAGTCAAAAGATAAAATGATTCATAAATATGATACCAGAGAGAATAATATATACCAACTCTGTAAATTCTTTGAAGATGAAGATTTCAACACCGTATATGAATGTATGTCAGATGTAAATCTTGCGTACAATAGTTTCTACCAAATAATTGTTCATGCTCTAGATTTAAACTGCCCTATGAAAAAAATAAAACCAGGTGGATATAAAAACGATAGAAAAACATGGATCACAAATGAAATGAAAAATACAGGAAGGCAATTGAAAGATATGTACTGGCTAGTAAAAAATACAAAAGATTCCGTTTTGGCACATGAATATCAAGAAAAAATCAAAAACACAAAAAAGATATTAATCATTCAAAAAGAATTCACTATCAGAATAATTAACAACGAAGAAACTTAGGAAAAAAAAGACAAGTTTGGAAAATAGTTAGAGAAAAGGCGGGAAAAAATGCACAAAATTCCTATCCGGAAAAAATAAAAATTGGTAATGAAACAATAGAAGATTCTCTAGAAATTGCAAACTACTTTGCAGAATATTTCTCAGCTACTGTGGCTGAAAATATAAAACAACATTTCGACTCTGAAACTGGCACAACCGGAAACCATACAGTAAATTCATTTTATTTTTACCCTGTTAGTCCTGAGGAAGTGCTGGAATCAATCAGACAATTAAAAAATAAAATATCTGTAGGCATTGACTGCCTCCCTATAAAAATAGTAAAATCTTTAGCAAACTACATCTGTGAACCACTCTCATATATAATAAATATATCCGTAGAGTCTCATGTTTACCCTGATAATTTAAAGATAGGAAAGGTAATTCCAATCCTGAAAACTGGGGACCACCTATCTATATTAAACTATAGACCAATAACTATCCATGTGCAATAAGCAAAGTAATAGAAAAATGCATTTATAATAAATTATTTCCATTTCTTATGAAATATAAAATCATAACTGATTGTCAAAACGGCTTTTATCCTGGCAGATCAACGGAGAACGCAGCAACGGACTTCATGGAGTATGTATACAAACACATGGACTCCGGTAAATACGTTGCAGCGCTTTTCTTTGATCTGTCAAAAGCATTTGACTCGATTGATCTCACTATTGTGTATGATAAACTCTATGCGATAGGCATCAGAGGGAATATTCTCTCATGGATAATATCATATCTCACTTTCCGGAAAATAAATGTTAGTATATCGGAGGCAAATTCAGAGTTGTATGACGTTGACCTTGGAGTTCCACAAGGCTCGGTCCTGGGACCACTAATATTTTTACTATTTGTAAATGACCTACCCTTTCACGTAAGATCAGAATGTATGGTACTCTATGCAGATGATACCTCTATTGCGGAACAAGCTGATAGCATTGAGGAACTACAAGTCAAACTGAACGCAGTCTCTAATAGGTTTATTGCATGGTGTAAACAAAATAAATTAATTGTAAATGCTGATAAAACAGTACTGATTACGTTCTTTGGGAAAAAAATAGTAAACAGTTTGATAGAAGTTAATGTAAACGTTGAATCCATTAAACCATCTGAAGATACGAAGTTTCTAGGTATATATATTGATTCAGTGATGAAATGGGATAAGCAAATTAGTCATGTTTGTAAAAGACTAAATAGTAGTTTTTATGCTATTCTCCAACTCAAGAATATCTTAGACGAGAAATCACTGTTAAATGTCTATTATGCAATGGTACACTCAATACTTATGTATAATATCATTCTATGGGGAGGTAGTAGAGATGCCACAAGAGTATTTACTGCTCAGAAAAGGATAATTCGGTTACTATACAATTTGAAAGCAACAGACTCCTGTAAACCATATTTTAAGAAATTTAAAATTCAAACTGTTCCAAGTATATACATTTACAGTCTGATTATCTACATAAAGAAACATGAAATGAATCTGGAAACTAATGCCCAATGGCATAGATATCCAACGAGAAATGGAAATATGTTAAGAACAAAAACACATAAAACTAAACTCTACGAAATGACGCCAATCTATAGTGGATCTAAATTCTTCAATTGCCTGCCTGTTGAGCTGAAGTCAATTAACAACATGGGCACATTCAAACGTGAATTAAAATTTTTTATATCCCCTGAAGGATTTTATTCAGGAGATGAATTCCTAAATTATAATGAAGAACTCAACAAAAAAACAAAAACAATTACAACATAAACTATGAAACCCTACAAACCAATAATTCTAGATTTATTGATTGGTACATAAATCTTATACTATTATATCTATATTTTATCTATATTTCTTACTCTATTTTATACAGACAACTATGTATGTTTATTATAAAAAATATGTGATATTTTGCAAGATAACTGTTTCTACAGCGGTTAAAAAGTTAAGTGTTATTTTAACTATGCGTGTGTGATATCTGTATTTTGTAATTTGATTTTGTGTTTACCATTTTGTATATCTAATTGATTATGTGTTGAAAATTTTATACCTTATTTATCCTTTAATTTTTTTTCGACCATTGGAAAATGAAATTATGATGATCCGATTGCCTAATAGTACATACTACTTCGCATAATGCATATTTTTTATTTTTTTATTTTAACGTATTTTTGAAATATTTGAATATCTGAATAAAATTAGTTATTTCCGCCTCTGCTGCTCAAAGGATACTGCTTGATAATAATAATAACAATAATCGTTTTTATTGATAGTAAGTGAGACATAATTCATACATGAAATGTGATTCTAGTACTATCAAAGGGCAGAGTTAGCGTTTACCCATGTGTTAGATGGGTAAGTACTTTCTTACACTCAACCTTTATTCTAATATGCTGATAGAGAATAGAAATGAAAAAAGAAAGCTGAATTACAATATCTAGCAATATACCTATATAATAATAATGTGTAAGACACAAAAAGAACAATGTAAGTAATGATATGTTGGTATGCCAGAATACGTAGAATGGGGATAGACTGTACATGGATAATTTTTTTTAAGTGTAGATATACAGCGGGAATACTTATAAATGTATATCATCCATCAACGGGAGTTTTCTCATTTTTTTTCTTGGAGAGTCCAATGAAAGTATTTCTTAGATCATCTGGTACCTCATTGTATAGCTCGTCCGGTCCTGCTTAGTATACGGCCGACAATGCGTCAAATCGCTCAAAGTAAAAAAGCGTACTAAAGTTAATTTTCCAAACTCTTGAAGGTCTTGTACCTAAAAGGAGTAAGAAAAACAACCCTTCTGTCCACCAAATTGGAGGCAGCCCCAGAATCCACGGCTGAAGACCTTTCTCCAACCCCTGGGATCACCGTTAGGCCCACTGGCATCGAAAGAATCGGTGCTTCTGGGGATCGGCTCTCTCTCGAAGGCCGATCTACTAGAAGTACTGGAGACATTGCTGGCCTCAATTGGCGAAGATCTAGTGAGAATACCAATTATTAGTTCGCTGATGAAAGCCAAAAACGACGTCGGAACATGTGACAATGTGCCTGCCACGAAAAGACAGAAACCAAACCCGTATCCACCACTGCCAGTTCCCAGAGGTACTGTAAAACCTCAATCTACTTCTCAAGTAATGCGAAGAAGCTGTAGATCAGCAATACCTAGTACATCAGCTTGTAAAAATGATAAAACTATTGCTATTTCTAATAGATTTGATCAACTGTCAAATATGACGGAGGATGACATGAACGTCACCCAGCTCGATAATTTCTCGAATCCAGGGGCGGACTCAGCTCCTGCGCGTATTTCGATTTCGGGTACAGAAAACGAACACAACAAAATTCAAAATTGTACAGGGGGCCAAAGTAACCCCTACATAACCTTTCTGGATGAAAATTATGACAACATTATACCGACAGATGACGTCAACATGGAATCAACCAACATGACGGACCAACCACCAACGGAAATGACTCCGCGCATGATACAAAAACAAAATGTGCCCCCTATCACTGTTAGGAATAAAAATAAGTGGGCCACAGTGAATTCGTTATTCAAATCAAATAACATTAAATTCGATAAGCTGGCAAAGAATGTCTATGACGGCATCAGAATTTTTCCAAATTCATCAGATGACTATCGCAAAATCTCTAGTATTTTCAGGGATCAAAAAATCCCATATCATACATATAGTCTTCCTGAAGATAAAAATCTCAGGGTCGTATTCAGGGGCGTCCCAGAGTTTCTAACATGTGATGATATTAAAGCCGAGCTGACTGAGAGGGGGTTCGCCCCGGAGTCAGTGGCTCGACTCCATAAATTAAATGGGGAGAAAAAGGCTCTGCCCCTAATTCTCGTTATTATTGATAAAGAGGAGAGATACATTTTTAATATCAAAGACATCCTCAATGTCCGTGTGACAGCTGAGCCGCAGAGGTCCAGGGCTTCTGTGGGTCAGTGTCACAGATGTCAGAAGTTCGGCCACTGTCAGCTGAACTGCAGTGCCGTCCCCGCCTGCGTCAAATGTGGGGAAAATCATATCACTAAGGATTGTCAAAAACTAACAAATGAAAAGGCAACGTGTGCGAACTGCAGTGGGGAGCACACTGCGAATTATCGAGGATGTACCAGATGTCCTCGAATAAGGCGTAGGGTGAACCCCACGGGCACCGAGCATCACAATCCCAGATATTTCCCCGCAAACTCGGGAAGGACACAGGCGGGGGTGTCATATGCAGCGGCGGCCCGTGACAACCCCTCTGCCCAGTCAGCTCGAATTAACAGCCCCAGAGACATTCTTTCCACTTTAGATCAAATGAGGGCGCTGTTTGCACAGTTCGCTGAAGCTGCTGCAGTATTTTCACACGGTTTCAATCCCAATTTATGGGTGAAAGGCAGCTCCCGAATTTCATCAAAGCAGTGAGTTGGAATTGTAACGGACTTCTTCAGAATAGACTTGAGTTTCAAGAGTTTCTTGTAGATAACAACATTGATGTTGCTTTTCTGCAAGAGACTCGTCTTAAAGGAGAAACTGTTAGATTTCCTAACTACAAAATGCTTAGAAATGATCGGCTTGGACGTCCGGGTGGTGGCGTTGCCATTTTGGTAAAACGTTGCCATCCGCATGTTCAGCTTGGCATTTCCGATTATGATACCCATGGTAAAGAAACAGTAGGCATTGTTTTTAACACAAGGAGTGGTCCTATGCGTATGATCAGTGCTAACAATCCTCCGAATAATCGAATACTTCCTGAGGCGCTTGATACACTCTTGATGGAAACAGATCAACCTGTTTTGGTCATGGGGGATCTGAACGCTAAGCACACACAATGGAGTCGTGTTACCAACATGAATGGTAGGCGGCTGTGGCAACATTGTGACAGGTATGAATACCAGGTGTTGGTTCCAGGTGAGCCGACTCATTTTGGTCACCTCAGACCTGACGTACTTGACATTGCCCTGGCCAGGAACATCACCTGGAACTGGGACATCCACGTTCTCTGGGCCTGATCACAACCCAGTGATTTTATCACTAGGGGGCGATCCACCGCCCCAAACAGATCGTCTGTGTACAAAAGTGGATTGGGAGAGATTCAGTTCACTCCTGGAGACAGCTCACCGCGCTCCTGAGAAAATGGATTCTCCAGTTGAGTTGGATGGGGCCGTAGCGCGTTACGAACTCACCATTAAAAATGCTTTGGAGGATTCCTCTCGCAGAGAACCGGCAACTAAGTTTCACGATGAATTTCTTCGACGTATCAAAGATCTTATTCGTGAGCGAAATCGAGCAAAGAGGGCTTATCAAAGGAGTCTGTTCCCTGCGGACAGAATCCGAGCTAACGAATTGAACAGGGAGGTTAGAGAAAACATATCAGAATTCAGGAATGAGAGATTTGGCACAACACTCCGAAATTTAGAGAATAGTGATCAACTTTGGAATTTTCATCGAAATTTAAAAACAAAAAGATCTGATTTTCCCCCTATTCATGGTGAGGCCGGTATGTGCTATGACCCTGAGTCCAAAGCTCAAGCCTTTGCAGACTCGATGGAAAGGCAATGTAGATTGAATGAGCATCCAGATGATGAACTGGATCGAGAACTTTTGCTGGAAGATCGGGTTCGTCGTACTCTAAGAGAACCCAATCATGATGTCATTCGTTTGGCTTCGATGGATGAACTCAAGGCACATATTAAAGGATTGAATCCTAAAAAAGCACCTGGTTATGACGGAATTACTAATCGTATGATCAAGTATTTTCCGGATAACCAGGTGCAGTCACTTCTAAATATAATAAATAATTCTCTACGCCTTGAAAGATTCCTTCGAAGGTGGAAGCATGCCATCGTAGTTATGATTCCAAAGGAAGGACAAAATCCGACCTTCCCGCAAAATTATAGACCTATCAGTCTGCTCTGCAGTTCAGCCAAGTTGGCTGAAGTCGTTCTAGAAAGGCTTGACGAAGAAGTGGAGGACAGAAATGTCCTACCGAATGAGCAGTTCGGCTCTAGGCATGCTCATTCCACCGAGCTTCAGGTTCTGAGGGTGATGGAAGACGCCATAACATCTTTGAATGTCAATAACAGTGCCCATATAATACTGCTAGATATCAGTAAAGCCTTTGATAGAGTTTGGCATGAGGGCTTACTCTCCAAACTCATTGACTTCCACCTGTCACGGAGCCTGGTGGAGTGGATCAAGTCGTTCCTCGTGGGTAGGACATTTCATATAAAGGTCGGAAATTCTCTCGGGTTCGAGAGAAATTGAGGCCGGCGTTCCTCAGGGGGCAGTGTTGTCTCCATTATTATACGCCCTCTATACATCCGATATTCCAAGGAATGAACACGTGAAGATATCCCTATTCACTGACGATACGGCTTCGCTTTCCTCTTTAGCCAACCACTTGATGGGTGTCGTTTACTTGCAGGATGCATTAAACGACCTCTAGCAGTGGTACCTGGAGTGGAAGATAAAGTTGAATCCTGACAAAACGCAGGCAATTTCGATGGGACGTAAGAAAAACAACCCGGAGAGCGGTGTGTCTGTCTCTGGAAGGGAGATAGAATGGTCAGAACAAGTCAAGTACCTGGGGGTAACGGTGGTTCGCCGGCTCACCTGGAGACCACACGTCAAAATTATTAAGGACAAAATTGCAAAGAAGATCGGCACATTATATCCACTCATCAACAGGAAGAGTAAACTCTCCCTAAAAAACAGAGTTCTGATTCATAAAATGATGTTCAGACCTGTCATTTTGTAAGCCTCAGCCGCCTGGGGCCAAACCTATAAGACTAGCATTCGCGTCCTAGAACGGGCGCACATGAAAGTCCTGCGTATGATAACGAACGCTCCGTGGTATGTGCGGAACGATCGGATCCACGAAGACTTGAACGTGCCTTCCATCAGGAATATTATCAGAGACCGCAACCGGAAAGTTTTCGATTGCGCAATAACCCATGAGAACCCCCTCGTGAGGGAAGCCACTGATTATAACATAGACGACCCCTCACGCTTTAAACGTCCTAGGCACTCTATAGAGTGATGGGCTACTTGCCAATCCATACTGGGTAGTGAAAGCTGCACCCTCTCTAGATTCAAACTTCTCTTCTCGGCCATCTTTGAGAACCATCATCATGGAAAGTGCTAGAGACCGGTCTCTTGTCCTTATCCAATCAAAATTCTAAATTCGTGAATGGCTGTTGCCCACTTATTTGATGTCCAAAGGTAAGAGCCTTCGGGTTACACTTGACTTTAGTAACAGTGATAGGAGATCATGAACAATTGTATAGCCGTGATATCATGTAGGAAAATGAAGACTGATAGAGAGAGGTTTTATGCAAAGGTGGTATCAATTTGGACTTGTATCTGATATCAATGTTGTGGACGTCTGTTCGGAACGAAACTCTTTCAAATAAGTATGGTGGCTTCTTCTCGAGGATGATTTCATGATACAGCACAGCTGAAAGCAGAAAGATGCGTTTTTGAACACATAGCCAACCCGGCTCTCTCAAAGGGGTTGATATATTATTTCGTTTTTTCAAACCACAGATAAGACGGACACATAAATTTTGTACCAATTGTAGTCTGTTTATATCCGACCCGAGTAAGGCTGGGCCGAAGACAACATCTGCGTGATTTGAGTGAGACAAGACTAGGGCTTCGCATAAGATTATTTTACTTTTTTGTCTAGAAAGGATTTGTTAGAGTAGATAAGTTTCAGATTGCAAAATGCCCTTCTGATGACAGTTTTCACATGTTTCGTGTACCTCAAGTATAGTCCATATATAAGCCTAGATTTTCAACGGTATCTGTGAATGGAATGAGTTCGTTATTGACTCGGAGGTTGACATGTGGTGAACACCTAATTCGGACGTCTATGTTTCTGCTTAATAGTATAGCGTTTGATTTTGAAGGATTGATAGAAAGACACAGTTTGCTCGACATGTCGATTATACCAGTCGATTCATATGCTGAACCGGGAGGGCTGAGTTACTTTCGGTTGAGGGAAAATATAGTTGAACATCATCTGCATAAAAATGACTACTGGAATGATGTAAAGTTCTGTGTAAATCAATAGTGTACAAAGTGAAGAGTAACGGGCCTAAAATTGATCCTTGTGGTACCCCATTTTTTATGTGTACGAAATCAGACTGTTGGTTATCGAGTTTGACTGTTTGAAAACGATAGTATGGATGATTTTTGAAAAACATAACAGAAGAATCACTGAAACCAATATAGTGTAGTATGGCTAGTAATAGGTCATGTTTAATTATATCGAATGCTTCAGTATAGTCTAGAAAAACAAGTAACACCAACCTTTTATTGTCTAAATATTTGGGAATATCGTCTGTCACCTTCAAAAGTGCTGTGTTACAACTGTGATGAGTCCTGAATCCTGATTAGTGCGGAGGTAAGAGATAATAATCTTCTAAGTAGATTTTCATTTGTGCATGTAAGATCTTCTCAAAGACTTTGGACAAAACACATAAAATACTAATAGGTCTAAGAAATTTGAGTTCAATGGGATTACTGATTTTTGGTGAAGGGAGGACAACAGCATGATCCTAAATAGATGGGTAGGTATTTTTTTCTATACAGTAGTTGAAAATGTGACAGAGATGCTCTTAGACAGATGGACAAGCATGAAGTAGCATATATAGAGCACTAATAGAGTCCGCACGAATAGCTCACGATTTGATAGAAAGAAGGTGCTTATAGATGTCAGTTCCGCTGATAGGTGTGAATCTAAATAGTCCTGCACCGGGCAGATTGTTGTTGGAGAAGTGGTTGATAGTATCAGCTCCTAGTTGTGAGTCGCTCTGTGAAGAGCTGGTAAAATAATCATTTATAACTTGAGCATTTTTCAAATTTGCTGGGATCGTTGAATTTGTGTTTTTAGAGTGGATATTCATTTTGTCGAGTTCTCTCCATGGTGACTTACTGTCGTTTCCACAATTTATCGTTCTGAATTGTAAATACGACCTTTTTTGCGAACAATGGCATGTTTAGTTAGGATCCTGAGATCTCTATAGTAGTTCCAATCACGCTCTAGCTTGGTACCCTTATATTCAATCAATGCTTTATCTCAAAATGACATTATCAATTTGATTATATCAGTGGTGCTGGTGGCCTGGTAACTTAAACAGTTCTAAAAGGCGCATGATAGTCAAATAAGGCTATGAGTGTATTATTGAAGCATTCTACTTCAGAGTCAATACTTTCGAAGTGGTAGATTGAGGATAAATCAGTGTAAATCAGACCAGTTGTAAAAGAGTCATGATTATATTTTTTCAAATCGCGAAATGTACGTAGATTGGTTTCAGAGGACACGTCGCCAGTACCAATCGAACAGGATACAAGGCAGTGATCAGAAATGTCAGAGGCATCACTGACCAGAACGTTGTTGACAATGATAGATTCAGTGCATAGAATCAAATCGATGGCTTTGGCGCTGGTTTGGAAGAATCTAGTTGGTTCAAGTATTGAATTCTCGAGATCATAACTTGATATGGTATTGCTCAAAAGTATAGTAGCATTACTTCCTACATCCAACATGTCTATATTGAAGTCCACGGCACATAATAGGTGATCGTATTTGGGAGCAATCATTCTCAAAGAGCTTTCAAAATCATTCTCAAATTCGTTTATATTTTGCTTGGGTGGACGGTGAAGAACAGCAAGTGCGTATTTGACATTGTTTACGGAAAACGATACTCATAATTGTTCGGTGTTACTAGGATCTATTCGCACAGGAGTTACTTTCAAATTTGATTTTAAGTATATTGCCACAACGCCACCTCTCCCTATAAGTCCATCTCTTCTGTACAATAAATACCCATTGAGTGCAATCAGGTCGTCTGCAGAGAGCCATGATCCAGTGACCAGTATTATATCAAACTTCAGATAGACACAATCTTTAAATCGCTGGAAATGTGCTACTAGCGATCGCGAGTTGATATGACAAATCTTGATTATCATACTAGTAAGCATTTAATGTAAGTATAATAACATTGAGATCACAATAAAAAAAAATGAGAACAGAAAAAAAAGCAAAGAAAAAGTTAAATACATGAGTAAGAGGTACCTGCAAGTACAAGTTGAGTTGGACGTATGGATTGAGAACGGAGTCTTGTTCTTGGATTTCCAAGGAAGCTGCTGGCAGGCGAGTTTTCCAACTTCCTCTTCCGCTCTTCTGCTTAAGGACTGCGGAACTTGTTTTTTATGCTTCTGTGATTGTAAATGGTTCAAATTTAGAATGTTGAACTGATTGTGTGGTGAATATACACATTAAAGGCTGCCTGAGATAGATATTCAATTTCGAAGTGGACAAAACAACTAACCTTGGTATATCTAAACTGGTGATAAAGTCAGATCTAGTTGACTTCATATTCTGCTTTGACGCACTTATCATCATTATCACAATCACTTGTTAGAAACAGACAACACAAACATTATTGAAAAGGAAGACATTCGCATTTGAATATTGTTTTGAAAAATAATAACACGACCATTGTAGTGATTCAGACATTTATAACACGTGAACTGAACACTCTTGCCAAGCAAGATTCTCGGATGCAGGTTCACAAAGCTGTCTACGAAAGAAAGTTTGTGAGATTCTACTAGTGTTTTCTGACTGGCTGGTGAATGACAGATCTCAAGAACTTGATCAACAACTAATCAGAAAGCAGTACGCGATGTGCACGAGAATCAATTTGAACGCTATTGTCTTTGTCTTCCAAAGAATTTGATGTTCTATCAAAAAATTATCTATATTTTATTAATATATCTAGTACGAGAACGCCCGCACAGCTTTGTTAACCGTGCATGCAAGAATTATGCCTGGCAACAGTGTTCAGTTAATGTGTTATGAATGTCTGAATCACCACAATGGTCGTGATATTATTTTTCAAAACAATATTCAAATGCGAATATTTCCCTTTTCAATTATATTTGTGTTGTTTGTTTCTTACTGTGATGATTATGATAAGTGCCTCAAAGCAGTGTATGAAGTCAACAAGTTCTGACTTCATCACCAGTTTGGATATAACAAGGTTAGTTGTTTTCTTTACTTCTAAGTTGAATATCTATCTCAGGCAGCCTGCAATGTATACATTCAACACATAAGCAGTTCAACATTCTACATTATTCAAATGTTGAGTTAAATGTTTATTGCAATCGGCAATTTCCAAACTTTTCTTCTGAGTCGGTCACCTGAAATTGGGCGGGTGGCGCAACCCAAAATTTTGTTGAATTTTACAAAGAACAAAACATGTTTGAATTTTTTTTTAAGATTTTTAACCAGTGTAATTTGTTGTAGAATGGGATTATACACTCGTCATACACGGGTGTGCAAGAAGGTTAGATTGCACCCTGTATATGCGGGTAGCTTTCATTCTGGTTCCTAGGTGGATTCAATTCAATTCAATATCAATCCATTCACACATTTTGATACATTTGATGATATTCTACAAATATTCAATTAATTTCACAGAATACATTATGCACAATGCACAGGATACATTATGCACCTAGACATCGGGTGTGTATATATTCGAATAGATATATTCAACTCTTCATATTTAAAAATATGTTTTGCTCATGACACAAACAAATAAATTGGGTGTGAATTAATCTTGATATATGTTAACTATAACAATTCCAAATATAATGAATAATTCAAATGACGCTGCAAATTTTTAAAAATTTTTTTTTATAAGATTTAAAACTAATTTTTTCAAAAAGAATTTTTGTAATTTCACTTTATTTTCCGTTTCTCAGCCAACTTATGAACAATGGAAATGGTAGTTCCTTTCTCTCAAATCTCAAGAATAACATTTTTTCACCAAATATCATGAACATTTTTTAGGATATGAATGACAGAAAACTCCGACCCATCATAAACAACTACAAGTGTACCGATATTGGTATATATTTTTCACACCAAAGCATATATTTACATGCCAAAGTTTCTATCGTAACTAAAACACATTGAAATTATGTTCAATTATCTCGAATTGATTTTCTGATAATTTTTTTTCTTCAATTAAGTTGTTCTGAAGTGCTTGCTTCCTAGCCTATTGATACCAAGCACCTTATTCGGATAACTAACATGATCATTCATATTTTCCGTTCAAGACCATGGAAATCAAACAACGGATAGTCAGAGATAAAACACACAATTATCGCATACCATAATAATTATCGGTTTCCTTCCTCATATCAAATTATTATACAAATAAACATAAACCATTTCATGAATTACTACATATACATATTCGAATAGCATAGTAATGATGAGCCACGTAACCGTAGAACTACCCATTAAATTCCTCAGTGTGTACAACATACATATCAATAATAAACAAGGAAATGGGATATTTATGGAGAAATCGATTAGCTGGCATTCATGATCAGATAATCGTGGATGATGGTGATGTATTGGAAAAAAAATGTGTTGCGAACAAACGGATGAAATTGAAACTTGTGGGGGTATCTATAATATTATTCGTCAAAAGTTAATAAAGGCATTGTCAATCAAATATCCATGTATATTGGAAAAAAATATAAATTAACATATTCTCAAACAACATAAAGCATACTAGAATCAAAAAATGAAGTTTCCACAAATCATATTTTTTCCGATTACTTTGGGTAGAGGACAAATCGATATTCTCAAATGTTCACAACCACATCAATAGGTCAATAATGGTCTATTGTTTGTGTTTTGATGTTCTCAAATGTGTTTATAGAGTCGTGTTCGGAAATTACTTCAGAGCTTAATTTCTTTACATTCCGATGGAAATATTTATTAGCTGTCAATTCGTACATTTTGTAATTTTAAGTTAACACGGAAACTGATTTTCAAAGTTACTTTTCTATCAACCCATATTAGTCTAGTTAACAAGTGCTTTTCGGACCAACTTTTTGTAGCAGTCTCCGAAAATTATGATCGAGGTGTCATTCGATTCGGAATGACATCTAGATGATTTTCAGAAAAAATTAAGTTCCGCTGCAAAAATTGTAAAAGTTATTAACAATTAACTAAAAAAAAGGGGCTTTGGTTTTTTGCAAATATCTCAAAAACTAATGAAGATTTTTCAAATCTGAAAAAGATTCAAAAAGGGGAAGGAATTTCTCGATTCCTGGAATTGTGGGATCAATATCCATAATTTTCCCAGAGGGATGAAAATACGGCCAAAAACGGGTACTCTGGCTTGGGCAAGCCGCGCCCACTTTGAACACTTTAACAATAAAAAATATTTAAGCATACTAAATATGAAAATAAAAAATTGAAAAAATTCAGACACTAACTGAACAGATAAATGAACAATAATTCGCTTTGGAAATGATTTTTATCATAATTTTTCAATTAGTTATTCAATAGTTAATTAATAATTTTTTTCTGCTTGAACATGAACATTGCAAGTGTGATAATTGTTAAACTATTAACTTAAGATTTTTTTTCTCTCTTGGAGCAATTTTTGGAAGGCTTCAGAATAGAACCCCGTTGGAAAATTTTTTTTTTTTTTTTTTTAAAATTAAATACTTAAATTAATCATTGAAAAAAATGTTTTTTTCCAAATATTATCAACGAACCGTTTTTATGTTATCAAACCTGCATTGAAATAATTTATAAAAATTTTCTAATTGTTTAAAAAATTGTTATAAACAAATGCGTTGTTTATCACAACCCCCATTTTACGCATTTAGGGTTGAATTTTCAAAAACCCTCAAGCACATCAAGTTTATATATGTAAATATGTATAATATGTACATGTATATACATATACATATATAAATTTTCTGATAACCTATAATTTCATCATTTTAGTTTGGTAAATTTAGTAAATTATTATCAGTCATGAATGATTATAAAAATAAAATAAAAATTAATTTACCTAACTCCAATAATTTGTCACGGTTTTTGTACATGATCTATAGTGGGATTTTCATCATCAACTTCCATTTGATAATTGTCATGTTCAATCACTATTTCACCAATTATACGCGCCCCAATGTCGAGAGTAGAATGCCGCGTATAAGTAGAGGGAGAAAATTGACAAGGAACGCTGCATATGACGCTACGACGCCAGCACCCGTTCGCCTCACCCGATCACACTTTTCGTAACGCTCTCGTCACCCATCCACCAGCTTACTCCCCAAGTCAAGCGTGCGTAAAGAAGTTTCACTTCAAAAACAACTGTTCTTTTACTTTCACCCCATTCTCACCCACTTTTTCACCCTCTTCTCGAAAGAATCGGTTCACAGGTGTGAAATCAAGAAATTATCCCCCATTTTGCTACCCTCGTAATTTCTTTTCAAATTCAAATGGGACCAACTAAGTAACATATCCTATACAATAAAAAAAGTAACATTTGAATCGGATAACTCAGTACAAAGTTATGCGTGTTAGAATCAATTAACAAGTAAAAATTCAGTGGGTGAACCAACAATCATCCCCCATTTTCGTTCTCTTGAGAGTAGATTTTTTTTCAAATCCAAATGGAACCAACTTCGAGATATACCATATCCATCGAAAAAAATCATCAAAATTGGACTACTCTGTAAAAAGTAATGCGTTGCCAAAATTCAAAAATATAATTATACTCCTGTGGAAGCAATAGTGAAAATCTATAACTTCCGCTCATTTTCATTCACTCTCATGGTAGGTAATTGAAATTCATGCCAATACCAACGAAATCCAAATAATAGACAACCGAGTATCGGTTACATTTCGGTGAAATACGTCGCTACCATAACATGAATAATGCACACACAATTTCGTGAGTATTATCCAATAAAACGATATGATAACCATTCATACCACTACGTCGTGCATCTAATATAAAGTGCATGCAAATGCGTCATAAACAAGAGCAATGAAAATGTTTCGTGACGTGATACAATGTGTTGACTAAACAAAGATGCAGTCGAATTTCGTTAGACTCTAGTTCCGCACAATGATTCCCACCAGTGTTCAGAGCTTCATTCTAGAATACATGATGTGACAACCGATAGATCCTTATTTTTAACCGACAGAAAAAAGGAGGAGGTTTTCTAGTCGACGCGTATACAGGGTGACACAGGATATCGGGCCACCCCTGTAACTTCTGCATTCGTGAACGGATTTTTCTGAAATTCGGTACAGTTATACAAGCAACCATTTCGGATTTGATCACATCACAATCCAATATGGCGGACTTTCGGTTTTTCTTCAAATGCTGGCAACTTTGTTTTTTCAAATAGAACACCCTGTATATTTTTACATATTCGAATTCAACATGTCAAAACGAGTCCAAACTTCATGTCAAATGTAATTTTTTTGGAACAATTGAAATTAAAATTGTTTTTTTATTTTACCTCGTGGATAAATGAGATTTGGTCAGGGCTATTCACAATGGGTCCAGCTATCAAACCAAAATATGGTCTCTCACGAAAAATGAGAAAAAAGAGAAAAAATTTAATCTCTAGTGTCATCCTGGCCTAGAAAACTTATTTTAACATGTATGGTACGTAAACCTATACAATTTTCATTGATCATGAGAAGTTTTATGGTCTTTTTGGCTTCTTGTACACCTGACGAGTACGCACTGATGATGACCTAACGGGCGAAAGCGCTTTGCTACGATTGAATAAATTATTTTATGCACGACATACAATTTTCTTTGAACGATTAATCGATACGTGCACACAGTCACACTTTTCATTTTATTCACAATGAGTCGCACATAACAGAGAAACATAATTTTTTCTGAAAATTTATATTTTGTGTCATTTATTGATGAATTGATTCAGTCACATCACATTTTGATCAAAAACAATTTTTTTTCAAATTAAACCCCTATGGGCCACCTACCTGTCTCTCTAGAACATTCATTAAGGAAAAAAATGACATATCATTTTTGTATTTCGGTGCAGTAACAAATTGTATACATTCAAAAATCTATAACTAGTCAATGAGTTTCCTTGCAGTTCGAATAATTTTCCAACTTAGTAACCTGTGGAATCTTGTCAACTAATTGTGTTTCGCTGTCATCTTTCATCTCAACACTCCAAAATTAGTTAACTTCCGGAAATTAGTTTAGTAAAAATGTAAAATCAAAATTATAGGTTCACAAGAAGTGTTATTAATTTACGGAGAATGTCTTGAAAACATTGTCGCCGCTTGTCAGTTATACACAGAAGACACCCACAAAGAACCTTTTTCAAAAATGTGGAGGAGAGAAGATTCCGAAAAAAACCCAACAATGGAGAAGATGATCGTAAGTGAGGAGGCAGAAATGAATGTTTTGCTTATGTCGATTTTGATCCAACCGCTTCGACGCGGGAATTGGAATACAAATGCAATGTCAGTCGAGAAAACGCTAGAAGAAAAAGAAACCCCATTATCGTGGTTTATGTGAAGTTAGCCACACTTTTCCAGCCACGGTTTCTGACGTGTAGACTGTCGACTGTGGGATAGCGTGTTTTTACTCACAGTGTTGGCAGATTGATCAAATAAAATCTGAATTCGATAAAACAAACCCAGCCACACTTTATAATTGAATGTGCAGGTATAGTATCGATCCTTTGAACTCGCAATGGATTTGCCTCAAAAGATAACAATCTCCCCTTGCGAATGAGTGGGTTGCGCTGCCACGAAAATACAAAACTTGTGGAAAGAGGGCAAAAAGACGCAAGAAGCGTTCGTTAATATTTTATAAAGTCAGCGCGCCTCTTTCTTGACTTTTTATAGTCCGAGAAATTATTTTAATTTTTTTCTCTGTTATAAACGGCCGTCCAAAGGAAGCCATTGATAACGTTCTATGCATATTGATGTCCTCTTTCGAAAGGTATTTTTGTTTTCGTGGCAGCGCGCCTCTTTCTTGACTTTCTATAGTCCGAGAAAATATTTTAATTTTTTTCCCTGTGATAAACGGCCGTCCAAAGAAAGACATTGATTACGTTCTATGCATATTGATGTCCTCTTTCTGATGGTATTTTTGTTTTCGTGGCAGCGCGCCTCTTTCTTGACTTTTTATAGTCCGAGAAAGTATTTTTAAATTTTTTCTCTGTGATGAACGGCCGTCCAAGGAAAGCCATTGATATGTTCGACGCGGGAATTGGAATACCAATGCAATGTCAGTCGAGAAAACGCTAGAAGAATTTTTAAAAAACACCATTATCGTGCTTGTAAGTATAACTCACACAATTAGTTGACAAGATTCAGAAATGTTGTTTTCCACAGCTTACTAAGTTGAAACATTATTCGAACTGCCAGAAAACTCATGAACTAGTTGTAGATTTTTGAATTTATACAATTCGTTACTGCACCGAAATACAGAAATGATATGTCATTTTTTTCCTTAATGAATGTTCTAAAGAGATAGGTAGGTGGCCCATAGGGGTTTCATTTGAAAAAAATTAATTTTTGATCAAAATGTGATGTGATTGAATTGACTAACCAGTAAGTGACACAAAAAATAATTTTTCAGAAAAAAATTCAGTTTAGCTTCGACCAAATCTCATGTATCCACGAGGTAAAATAAAAAAACAATGTTAATTACAATTGATCGAAAAAAAAGACATTTGACATGAGGTTTGGACTTGTTCTGACCTGTTGAACTGAAATATGTGAAAATATACAGGGTGTTCCATTTGAAAAAACAAAGGTACTGGCATTTCCAGAAAAACCGGAAGTCTGCCATATTGGATTGTAATGTGATCAAATCCGAAATGATTGCTTATATAACTGTACCAAATTACAGAAATATCCGTTGACGAATGCAGAAGTAACAGGGGTGGCCCGATATCCTGTGTCACCCGGTACATTTTTTTTATGTATGACCACGCACAACTTCTCACAGAGTGGTCCGATTTCAATAAATCTTCTTTCAATGGATAGGGTATACCTCAAAGTTGGTCCGATTTGGATTCGAAAAAAAAATCCCTTCCGAGGGTAGGAAAATGGGGGATTATTTTTGGTTCACCCAAGTAGTATAACTATGCCGGTTACTCCCGCCACATGGCACCGCCACTGGTTTGGGGCACTGGGGTCTGAGACAGCTGGGAACGGGGGATCGTTTTGGGGGGCCTAACCATATATAGAAAAAAAACATGGCTGCCGCTAGGAGAAAAAAAAACATGGCCGCCTATCATTGGAAAAAAAAAACATGGCGGTTGTAGGTTAGGAATTTCAAGATGTCCGTTATATGGGGGCCTGGGGGTGTTTATCGGCATCGGTAGCTACGACGAAGGTCTGAGACAGGTTGAAGATAGCTGGAGGTAATATGGGGGCCCAACGATGTATATAGAAAAAAAGATGGGGCTGTAGGTTAGGAATTTCAAGATAGCCGTCATGGGGGGCCGACCCTCTTGAGGTATTTATCGGTATCGAGAGTCTCCCACAGAGGTCTGAGATGTATCAGAACGTTAAGGGGGTCCAATCGTTCATAGAAAAAATATAGCGGTTGTAGGTTAAGAATTTCAAGATGTCCTTGTGGTTGGAATTTCGAGTTGGGGGACTTGGGGTTTAGGTCGGGAGACTCTTACGGGGTTATCATCATGAAAAAATATATCGGGTTAAGTGTAGGAAAAAATTTATGTTATGGGGGGGCGAGCCCCCGCCTGTAGGATATTCAGCAGCCTCTGGAGGTTGCCACTAAGGTCTGCTGGCGTACGTTATGAAGGGGGCCGTATTGGAGCTCGTAGTCATAGAGAAAAAAAAAAAGTATGACGGTTTTAGGTTAGGAATTTCATTATCCGTTATGGGGGCCGACTCGACTAGAATGTTGAATGGTCTCGGTTGACTACTACGGAGCTCTGAGATATGTGAGGTTAGCATGTGAGAAAGCCGCATTGCGGTCCAATCATCCATAGAAAAATTGCAATCGGACTACCAATGACGCATTCATGGGGGTCTGGGACTCAACCATATATGAAAAGAAAAAAGATGAGCGTTCAACGTTAACAAAAAACATGCGATAGCCGCCAGTCTCTCCATACGCTGACGTTTGATATGTTTGAATATACTTTTCGCGGCAAATGATTGCATCATAATTTGACCTTGACTGTTCAAAATATTCCCACGGTTCGGGCGTGCCGATTCTAAGAATTCCCCATCTTTATTGCTTCTCCGAATAAGCTAACGATTGAAAAATTCCAAGAATTGGATAATGGTGTCAGCAAATTTCTCAGAAATCCATATCTTTATGCCAACACCTGAATAAACAATCAATTCCGAGAATTATGTCTCGCCACTGATTCCGAGAAATTAATTGCGTCGCAGTTTTATGTTTCTGTTCAATAATGGCATCATCATTCGAAAATTTTCATAGTACAGTCAATTTCAGACATTTTACAAAACCGAATTTCTTCATTTTTCCCAATGACAAAGAGGTTGGATATTTTCCATTTTATCTAAATTTAGTTCTTGTATTATTCACTAGGTGGCGTCACTATTGTTCAACCTTACACCCTACCGATTTGTGTTTTTTGAGAAAATCGTCATTTTCCATCTTGTATTACTATATGGAAGCGCTCGTGAAAAAAAATTACTTAAGTCTTTTGCCCTGTTCAATTGGTTCATTATTGTTCCGGACGCCAAAGAGATAAGACGTATATCTTCAGAGTAACTGTGTGATCAAGAAATATCACAAAATGTATGTTTCCTATACATGTACAGGATGTTGGAGATCGTTATGTTATTTCATTGAAAATTCTCTCAGATGGGGATATAGGAAGACCAAAATGCAGCGCTGCGACATATGTCAACGTATCACATTATGGATGATAAATGAAGAATAATCAATATGAGAAAAAATGGAAATTATTGTTTGGAATATAGAAGAAAGTAAAACATTGTAAAGTGTATTCTTTCAAATTAACCCAACCTAACCAAATGTTTGCGTCCAATGCTATTAAACAAAAGAATAAGTTCTGCAAACATTGAAAACCGACTATGGTGTGCTAAACACCTTCGAAAAACAAAAACAAAATTCATAGTCGATAGAGATTTGTATTTAAATCTACATATGGTTTCGAGTGGGATGACAGAAACATCGATGTCACATCTATACCCGATGACTCAGATAAAGGGTATATTCTTGAAGTCGATCTGGAATATCCTCAATATCTTCATGATCAGCATAAGGATATACCTTTCTGCCCTGAGCATATAAATCCCAAAACATGGAAACCATCATCGTCCCCGTCTGAACCCACTAAACTTATGGCTACCCTCTACCATAAAGAAAAATATATCATTCATTACGTTAACCTAAAACAGACTTTGGAAAACGGTCTTATTCTCAGAAAAATCCACAGAGTTCTGCAATTCGAGCAGTCTTCTTGGCTCAAGCCCTACATAGATTTAAATACAAATCTCTATCACCTATGAATTTTGTGCCGAAACCTGGACTCGAACCAGGGCCCTCTAGATTATGAGTCTAACGCTCTACCAACTGAGCTATTTCGGCTTACAATCATATGCATACAATAAAGTTTATAACGACAACCATTCATATGGCTTGCGACAAATGTTGAGTGACTATTAGCCTGAAAAGTTATGGGCGAGGGACATAATATAACTATTTCGAGAAAAAGTATCTGAAATCTAGGAAATTCTACCATAATCCTACTAAAACTCCCATAAGAGCCTGTGTATTAGAGAGAGAGGGAGATAGTGATTTTCCCCGATTTTTCCCCAGATCTGGGGAAATTTTCAAAAAGTGCCAAGGTCCAACGTGGTAACTAACCTACCTCAACCATCATGGCTGAAGCTGAGCAACAACAACAACAAGAAGTGTCAGAACAGCCCAAGGTAATTTGAACAAAAAATAAAAAATGAATCTCCTTGCGGAACATCTATTTTTACAGACTCGAGTGAATATAACCGTAATTGGCTATTAGCTTGGACTGGGAAGTTGACGTCTGACCAATGCATTCGAATCCTACGTTTTATTTTTCTCTTTAAACCCAACGTTCACTTGAAGATTTATTCTCCTCCAATACTCTGAAAATTCAATTTGTCTGGATCGACCTGTCTCGCGGATACCAACATCATTTACATGGATATGAGATTTCTTTGAGATAATTTCGTAAGGTAGGCAAATGTTGGACTATCCTCAAACATTGAACGATTCTGATATTATTTACCACTGACCCCTCCAATATTCTCCTCCAATACTCTAAAAATTTAATTTGTCCGTATCGACCTATCTCGCGGATACCAACATCATTATCATGGAGATGGTATTTCTATGGAAGAATTTCGTAAGAGAGGCGACGTTGGGCGATCCTCAAACATTGAACGATTCTAATATTATTTACGGCTAATCCTCGAACACCAACATGAAGACTGACGTCACAGCGATGACATCACTAGTTATATAGATTTCAGCTGAGGTTCGATGGGGTGGAGGTCTATACTCATATTTGAGATTGGGGATGGTTGCAGGGGTGTTGCCGGGGCGAATAAGCAATGTCGTGATGTTTGCAAGCAACGTCCAATGGATTGATGCCGGGATCGCCTCGTGCTAACCGTTCTTGTAGCCTTGTTCCAGCTGTAATAATAATAATAATAATTAAATGCATTCGAGAGCCCCGAAATAAAAAAAATTGTATTCGATGGCACCGAAATACTATAGGTATATGAAACTTACGTCCACAATACTGATAGCCGCCCAGGAGATGAGCTTCGAACGGGAGCTTGTTTATCAGACTGTTGAGCACACCTTCACCCTCGTACACCAACATGAAGACTGACGTCACAGCGATGACATCACTAGTTATATAGCTGTCAGCTGAGGTTCGATGGGGTGGTGGTGTATGCATATATCTTATATGTAGGTAGGTATATTTGTTGTGTTGTGTTGGACAACTAGAATGTGTTGGTTGTGTTGTGTTGGACAACTTGAACGTGTTGGTTGTGTTGTGTTGGACAACTAGAACATGTTGGTTGTGTTGGGCAACTAGAACATGTTAATAAATATGATTGATGTACACCAACATGAAGACTGACGTCACAGCGATGACATCACTAGTTATATAGCTGTCAGCTGAGGTTCGATGGGGTGGTGGTGTATGCATATATCTTATATGTAGGGAGGTATATTTGTTGTGTTGTGTTGGACAACTAGAATGTGTTGGTTGTGTTGTGTTGGGCAACTTGAACGTGTTGGTTGTGTTGTGTTGGACAACTTGAACGTGTTAGTTGTGTTGTGTTGGACAACTAGAACATGTTGTTACTGAGGTTCGATGGGGGGGTGTATGATATCTTTATGTAGGAGGTATATTTGGTTGTGTTGTGTTGGCAACTTGAATGTGTTGGTTGTGTTGTGTTGGGCAACTTGAACGTGTTGGTTGTGTTGTGTTGGACAACTTGAACGTGTTGGTTGTGTTGTGTTGGACAACTAGAACATGTTGGTTGTGTTGGGCAACTAGAACATGTTAATAAATATGATTGATGTGGCAGCTCTGTGTCAGTTGCAGTTTAGACTCCGAAGCGTAAACATGTCCATGTCACTATCTGATACCGACTGTTATGGTATCCATCTGAATGGATTGGGATTATTCATTGGCACAGAGCCTGTAGTAATCAAAGGTGGATCATTGAGACTCGGCAGAGAAACTTTTGAATTGACCGACGGGTTAAAAGAACTCCTAACCAAAAAGCAACCAGTTAGTTTTACCGAACAAGATATACTAAACTATAAAACAATTCTGATGCTAACCAATGCACACAAGAGAACTGATGGAAGAACTAATGGTAATAGTTCATGGAAATCTAAGAACATAATATCCAAGATATTCCCACCGCAGAGAAAATTGAAATCGAAGAAGGGAGGACTGAAAAGGACAACTAACCAAGAGATTATAAATAACAACCACCCTGTAGATTGCGATCAAAACATGGAGATCGTTCAGCAAGAGCACACGCGTCCCATCGAGAACTTTGACGTTTACGATGTGGGGCATAGAGGGGGCGGTGGTGATGGAGGGGAAAGTAAACATGGCAGCCTATTCCCAAATTCCTTTCGAGCTGTTATCTGTGGTCCTAGCGGATCAGGAAAAACGAACCTTATGCTGTCGTTACTGATGCATAAAAACGGTCCCAAATTCGCAAATGTCTACGCTATTCGAAATCCTTGTACCAGCCCAAGTATCAATTCCTAGAAGAAGTGCTGAGCGGTATGGATGAAATTGACTATTTCCCATACAGAGACAACGATGAAATCATCTCTATGGAAGATGCTCGGTCTCACTCTATATTCATCTTTGACGATGTGGCCTGTGATGGACAACAGAAAATTCGCGAATATTTCTCAATGTGCAGGCACAAACACATCGATGCCATCTATCTCTGTCAGACTTACTCGAAAGTACCCAAACAGCTGATACGTGACAATTGCAATATGATTGCGCTCTTCAAACAGGACGAAATCAACTTGCGACACGTTTTCGATGAGCACGTTTCCCCGACATGACTTTCGAACAATTCAAAAAGCTGTGTTCCGAATGTTGGTCTCAAAGCCAATACGATGCCCTCGTCATAGTCAAGGACTTTGACTTGAACAATGGCAGGTACCGCAAAAACTTTGACATGTACATAAAAGTATAGTTGCGTGACGCTTCACGTCATTCAACGTCGAGATGTCGGACGAGAAGGTTGTTAGAGCCATGCGCGACAAAAAATTGTCGGAAATTCGATGAAACTTGCGGAAAAATACCTAGCCCTGAAATTGACAGAAATTCATCGAAACATACGGAAAAAGTACCTAGCCCTGAAATTGGTAGAAATTCGAAGAACCCTTCGGAAAAAGTACCTAGCCTTGAAATTAACAGAAATTCGTCGAAACAATATAATATGTATTTAGAGAATATTTTTCCAATATATAGAACAATAATTGTAAATGATTTATGTTTTGAATGAAGAATAGTGTATGACATTGAATTTTATTTTTCCACCTTTTTCCATTTTTCGGGTACAATGAGAAAACTACAGTTCTGGTCATAATGTGACATCACTGAGAGATTCCAAAGATATTTTTAACAAGATGTTCAACTTATCCTGAAATTCAACGTCTGTCAAGTATTTCCTGTGGAATTCCCCCCTCCATTGAAGTAATGCACTTTTTTTATTGTATTCACTTACCTATTTCGCATTCAAAAATGTCTGAAGGTAGGCACTCTTCTTTTTGGTTCGAAACTCTCGAATTCATCCAAATTATACTTATTTTTGTATTTATTACTCACTTTCGTTTTCAAAATGTCTGAAGGTAGGCACTCGGTTCGAAACCATTGAATTCATCCAAATTGATCTTTGCAATGGAACATTCAATTTGTGAGACCCAACTCATACTTGATTGTTTGATCATGTTTTGAAATATATTTAAATACTCAAGCTAAAGGATAATTTTCATTTTAAATTTATGTTCTTCTCGAGCATTGAATCTAATGGAATATTTTAACTGGATTTTGGTGAAATGTATGAAAGTAACTGCTGGTGGTATAACATCATTCAAGATTTATATGAATTTGTGTGACATCAACCATTTCTCAGAATCGTAAACAGATTCGTTTCCAACTTGTTCTTTGAATAATTATATACAATTTTGATACAATGCTTCATCTGTGATAAAATAAGTTTCTATTTTTACTTGAAGGTAATGTAAAAGTGGGGTTATGTTTGAAAAAGTAAGGTTAGAATCCCCATCTTATTTGAATTTTGAAGTTATGGTTCCTCTCAAAGTGGGGTTATGTTTGAAAAAAGTAAGGTTAGAATCCCCACCTCATTTGAATTTTGAGGTTATGGTTCCTCTAAAAGTGAGGTTATGTCAAAGTGAGGTTATGTCAAAGAACGCTGATGTTCGAGGGTGAGACTGAATGACGTCATCGTTTCTTCGACTTGTTCAGACAGGTTTAGACAAGTTTAAACTTGTCTGGACTGGTCTCTCTATCCAATACAGGAAACCATTGAATGAAGTGATGACACAGAGCTGCCATCATTTTATTCTAGGTTCTGTATAATAAATAAAAATCAAAGTCGATATACACTAATTTTATTGATAGATATTTTTTGAGTATGAACAATAGATTATTTGTATGGATATAATAATAATGATTATGATTAAATTGAAATTGAAAATAAAAGATAAAAATGATAGAATTGATTATAATAAAAATAAATGATAATGATATAAGGATAAAAATAATAATAATGAATATAATACAAAATTGGCTGATTCGATATATACAATGGCTATGTGAGAGAGAGAAAGTGATGGAGAAAAAAAGCATTCATTTTTCGGTTATCACGCTAACACAATAAATGAAATTTTGGAGAAAGATTATTAAATACAAGTTAGTTAAGGGGTGGAGGTTGGCTATTCATTCATTATGCTATAATGGCCCCAAGCAAGTGTATCGTTCGATCCGGGGATGAGTGTTCTTTTATCGTCGAATGGACTTAGAGCGATTTTGTTTTGTTCAACACTAAAAACATTATGGGCATATGAACGGATGCATCGTTGACTAGTCGATTTCTCCCTCTGATCTCTATAGTCTTCATATATAGTCTTCAAAGGAAATTTTATTTTCCACAACATTATATCGGACTCCTTTGGATTTTTTAACACATTTTCCACCCTGAATTTTATAGGTGTATAATTTTGAACGGAGTCCGACGAAATCTGTCATGATGCACCCGTTCGCTTCATCTTTTATCAAACCTGGAATTTTCTTGTTTACCTGCGGAATACCGTACGAGTTTTCGCATGGGTAGTCGCTCGTATCGAATTTTTCCAATTTCTCCCCGATTAAATCTCTATACACATCATCGCATTTAATTTCGTATATGAGAGAATCCGTATCCGTGTACATCAACTTACACTGATTGGTCTCGAATTTTTTCAACATGAATTTATAGTGAAAATCGTAGACGACAAATTTTGGAAATATCTAAAATAGCCATACCGATATAGAGAGGTTTATTGAATATCAGTTCAGACTTGCTCATTTCAATGGCCATCAAGTTGTCATCGAAAATGGTTCGATTGTGGAATTTCGGGTTACTTATCAAATTTTTCGCCCCATACCTACCCTCCCATTTATTGACCATTTTCACCACTCTGTGCTTCCTAATGTTTTCCATGGTCTTTCCGAAAATACTGTTTATGGCCAATTTATAGTTGTTTTTTCCGAAAGTGGTTGTAGCTTGGGCGCGTAATTTTGTATTTAATTCAATGTAGGGTTGCAGCCATGCCGATTGTTTGAACTGCAACACCCTGTGAACTTTTTTGAGGAGAAGGCCGTTTTCCAAAGCTTGTTTTAATATTCGATAATGTACGACATAGTTTTCTTTGTTGTACAGGGTGGTCAATAATTTTGGTAATTTTGAACCTGGAGGAGTTTGATGTTCTGCACAAAGTGGAAAATCTTTATGTTCATCATGTATCGCTTCATGGTATTCCAAATCAACTTCGAAGATGTAGCCGATATCCGAAGTATCCGACACCTCCAGAACGTTCAAATTATCGAAATCTTCGACCCATTTGAACCCTCCAGAGGGTAAATACTCCCTCATAGCCCATCCATAGAAGTTATTCACGTCCAAGTATAATAAATATTTGGAGGGTAGTTGAGGATCATACCTCTCCCCCATATATTTATTATTAGCTTGAGAGAATCGGTTACAACACTGACTTATACCGCCCCGAATCCCTTTTTCCACAAACAAAAGCATGTCGACATCTTTGATAATCTCCAGCTTACACTTTATATACTTTAACATGCATGACCACGAATAGCCAGGCATGGTATAGTACCAAGCGGGGTCGAGTCCATAAGTGTCGTGACCTAATTGGCGGAAATTTTCAAAGACGTCACATAACAATAAAATATCGGTTTTCATGTATAAGTCAGAGTAGTCGCCCAGTGTTGCCAAATCGAACGATTGCCACACCTTCTGAGCATGTTGGTATTCATGTTCGGAGATATCGCAATCGTTCAGTTGATTGTGGAATTTATCGATATCTGGCAACGCTGTTATCTCAAGTTTCTACATGGAATCCACAAAGTCGTAGGGGAATACCCCTTTGCGCGTGATTAATGAAAATTGTTCATCGTTTAAATTTTGAAATTCGCGCATTGTATTACAGAGATCTTCCACTCTGAGCGTGCGCACCAACTCATCCAGGCTTGCGCCCATGAATCGAAAAGAATCAATGAAACGGAATTTAATGTCTGTCTGTTCGTCGTATTGTGTGAAAGATATATATTTCTCTTTGTTTATTGGAAGAAGACTCACCCTGCCTCTTTTCGCAATATCTCGAATAATGAAATGACTGTCGTAGCCGCTAAGATTATGGAAAACAATAGGAACCACAAAGGATTTTTGGTAGTTGAGGTTGCATGGGGCATTATGGGCCCAACCTCTAAATGCACCTGTGAAATGATTATGGTCGGCTACAATCATTTGATCTTTTTCAATAGGTTTCTCGCAAATATGACATATGGAATCTGTACGAATGAGATTGACAGACATGGGGATGATTTTTAAAATTTTTCCCTCAACGAATTGGGCTATGGCTTTCAATTGTTCCGCAAACCATTCCATCGAATCCAAACCTCGATGGCTATCGTAATATGACAGAGTGTCATCATAATTACATTTGAAATATAAGCCTGCGCTATAGGGAATTTTTATGTCCGTGTTTACTGATTTGTGAGCTAACCAATCGGGAAAGATCTTTAATCCAGCAGTAGTGGAATTCAATGTCTGTCTGTTCGTCTTCGTCAATTTCCGGCGGTGCTTCGTAATCATTCAATTTTACAGAGTATTTATTTTGAATCATGAGTAGGTTGACATGTCGAGCCAATTTTTCTTTTGTAAGTCTCGTCGGTACAGTTGTGAAAAATGTATGTCCGTCGTCATCGTTTTTCGCTGATGATTTAACCAACTCCAAAATATAAACATTTACCGAAATACCGTTGAGTTTTTCGAATTTTGATATTTGGCCGAGAGTTATGGGAAATTCCAACCCCTCCATATTCAGTACGGTCGACCAATGAGGGTATTTTGATGTACGCTCTGTTTTACTTCAACGGGGTACAGAGCTGACACGACCGCCCATCCGAAACAATTGTTATCGTCGGTATTTCGCACGTTAATACAAGCCTGTTTTCTAGCAATGGCTTGTGGAAGTTTGATGAAGGATGAACCCCCTTTGCCCAAACCTGATTGATTGATATTTACTTCCAGATTTATGATTTTTTGTAATGCCCACCCGCTCTCTTTCCCACAAAATTCCTCCAATTTATGCCCCAATTTATCTACAACAAATTCCTGGAACCACCCCTGTAAATCTGTTCCCCTATCAATCACTTCGTTTTTAGTATTGAAATATTTTAAATCGAGTTTTTTCCCATCCAAGCCCATTTTGACGAATTCTCCGCAAAAACAGGTATTAACCTTCAGCATGGAGAATTTTTTCAACATGTTATTGATTCTACGTTTGAAAAGGCTGAAGGCGTCTTTGAAAAATTGAATCGTGTTTTTGTGAGCCAAATTTATGATTACCCCTGTACGAACTCGTCCCCGGAACGTCGACTTTAAATCTTCCCAAATGACTCGGCTTTTTAGATTTTTTCTGACAGTCAACCCCTGACCCTCCACCCCTAAATTTTTTATGAAATTACGACATGTTTTTAAATGTCCCAAATTTGTCACCAATTTCCTCAGTGACCCAATGGAACTGTTGGCTGAAATTTTGATGCCCTTATTACATAGTCGAATACTACGTTTCAAATATTTTAGCCATGATTCGCGTTCCATTGGGCTGGATTTTTGTTTGAGAAGTTTTTGAGCCTCCCTGTATTTAATAATCATCTCATCGCTGAGAGCGGCAATTTGTTCAGAATTCATGGTTATTTAAAAACGAGAAGAATGAATGCTTTTTCACAAAATACAGATATAGTTTTTTCTCTCTCTCTCACCTTTAATGGAATCGAATACAGCCGTCCCAGTTGTCGTCGTCGTGGTGGATGGGGCCTTAGTTTTTGATGATGATGGATGAATTGACTTCGTTCCAGTTGACACTGGTTGGTCTTAGTTTTTGTTGTTGATGAATAGCCTTAGTTTTTGATGAATTCAAAGACAGGTATCTTCGTCGTGGATGGCTTTTTGATTGAATATTCTCGGAGGTTTTGAACTCGTGGACAGCTCTGATCAGCTCAGTTCAACGTCTCCCAAACTGTATTGCGGCAGCACTAATGAAATTGTTTGGATTGGCTGGACCGCACTTTTTATATCTGTAAAAAAAATCCTATGGGTTAACCGAAAAAATAGTAATTGAAGAACTCTCAATCATTCGAAAAATAATTTTTTTTTTCTGGAACTCTGAATTGACATTTGATTTACTCACATATTTTTCCGTCTGGAAAACCCTCAATAATCTAACTAGGAGAGAACGAAAGAGACACGTCTTACTCCTACAAAGTTTGGAATGCTAATGACTTTGCACGTCGACGATCATTAAGTTATAGAAAAATTACCCCCTCCACTTCCTACCCTCATCATTTTGATATTAATGAAAAAATTATCTCAACCGAAAATAGTTATATTAAAATGATCGAATCTTAATAGAAAAGATAAAAATAGCGTATAGTCGGTAAAATAGAACACTTTAATTACTCACATATTTTTCCGTCTGGCAACCCTCAATAATCTAACTAGGAGAGAACGAAAGAGACACGTCTTACTCCTACAAAGTTTGGAATGCTAATGACTTTGCACGTCAGCGATCATTAAGTTATAGAAAAATTACCCCCTCCACTTCCTACCCTCATCATTTTGATATTAATGAAAAATTATCTCAACCGAGAATAATTATATCGAAATGATCGAATCTTAATAGAAAAGATAAAAATAGCGTACAGTCGGTAAAGTAGAACACTTTAATTACTCACATATTTTTCCGTCTGGAAACCCTCAATAATCTAACTAGGAGAGAACGAAAGAGACACGTCTTACTCCTACAAAGTTTGGAATGCTAATGACTTTGCACGTCGGCGATCATTAAGTTATAGAAAAATTACCCCCTCCACTTCCTACCCTCATCATTTTGATATTAATGAAAAAATTATCTCAACCGAAAATAATTATATTAAAATGATCGAATCTTAATAGAAAAGATAAAAATAGCGTACAGTCGGTAAAGTAGAACACTTCAATTACTCACATATTTTTCAGTCTGGAAACCCCCAATAATTAACTAGGAGAGAACGAAAAGACACGTCTTACTCCTACAAAGTTTGGAATGCTAATGATGCCGATGCATAAATTTGCACGTCAGCAATCATTAAGTTATAGAAAAATTACCCCCACCACCACTCTATTCTGAGCATGCGCACAACCCTCGCGGTGTATGACTAGCAAATCTTCCGTGCTTATCTTTTAATTTTCATCGATTACAGTAATGTATACCAGAAGAGTTTTTTTACCTTCGTTATTTTACAACTTTTATATGAGTTTTTCTGTGGTGTACGTTCAGGCTTGCGTGTCAATGATTCAAACAGAGTTGATGTCTTAAGACTCGACGTGTGAAAAACTGAAAAAATTATCTCAACCAAAAATAATAATAATGAAAAAAAATCGAATGTTATAAAAAAGAATGATATAAATCGGTTGATTGTTGATGGAACGCTAGAAATACTCACACTTTACTGCTAGAGGAGACTCTGAGGAAAATATATTTTATAGTTGGTTTTCTCTCTACAGATGTTTCTCTCTCAACGGTCAAGACACAAATGACTATGATAGCCCACGATCATTAAGTTATAGAAAAATTACCCCCTCCACTTCCTACCCTCAACCGAAAATAATAATAATAAAATGATCGAATGTTGATAATAATAAAATACTCAAATGTTATAAAAAAGAATGATATAAATTGATTGATTGGTAATGGAACGCTAGAAATACTCACACTTTACAGCTTGAGGAGACTCTGAGGAAAATATATTTTATAGTTGATTCTCTCTCTACAGATGTTTTTCTCACGACTGTCAAGACACAATCTGAAACTCGCATAGACTGAAGCAAATGTTGATAAGGCTGCCTTTACTATGTGGATAGTGTTGATATCTGCAATATTTATCGATAATGAATGAGCAATACTTCAAAACTTGAAAAAAAAAACATAGTTTTCCACCCCATATAGAGAATATTTGAAAATAAAACAAAAATCACCATGTATACAAAAAAAGTTATAGTCCACACCCTTGATATACGAAAAGTTTGAATGAAAAAATAGCATGTGAATTAAAAAGTTTGCATATGTCATCCGGTATATACGAGAAAGCTGAAAATATAAGTTCAAAGTGTCCCACCCTATATATGAGAAATGTTTAAAAGTAATTCGTTCAGTTCACGAAAAGTTGAAGAAAAAATTTAGCATGTGAATTAAAAAGTTTGGATATGTCACCCGGTATATACGAGAAAGCTGAAAATAATTTCAAAGTGTCCACCCTATATATGAGAAAGTTGGCAAAAACAATCGGCAGTTCACGAGAAGTTTGAAAAAAAATTTAGCATGTGAATTAAAAGTTTGGATATGTCACCCGGTATATACGAGAAGCTGAAAATATCAATATAGAACGAAAAACCCATGAATCCCGCCCTAATTTTACATGTGAAGTTTGAAAAAAAACCCAACCATACGATCCCAAGCTCTGTCTTTGAGCACTTTATTAGGAAAAAACTTTGAAAAAACTCTGTCTAAGAAATATTTGAAAAAACAAAATCTGTCCAGTTTAGATACATTTTTGAAAATAAGAAAACAAGTTGATGAAAAAATAACCCCTTTAAAAACGTGAAGAAAAAAATATCACTCATTTGGAAAAAAGTCCTCCGTAAACAAATAGTAAAAATCCCCCACCCTCGAAATATGAAGAAATGTTTGAAACAAAAACATCTCAAAGTGCCCTTTTGGCATACAAAAAAAGTTTTGAAAAAATTATTTCTTTGAAACAAAATTTGGAAAATCAAATACAAAAATAAAATGAAATAAACTTACGTTTTTAGATGTTTGGTAGATGCACACACACAAACTCAGAGAGCAAGAAAGAGAGCACTGAATAGAACAATGTTCACAGTTCAGAGGACAGATGATGAATGAACCTGAAGCCTATGATCAGTCACCCACATCAATTTCCTACTGCGTACTTTAAAACTGATAACTCAGCAGCATTCTTGGAACTGATGTAACATTGCGCAATATAATGCAATAGCTCTTGATGACGTCATATGCACTCACAAACAGATCTAAACCTGTTCATTCCTGTCTCAGTCGCCAGAATGGTACAGGAAATTCTTAGCGGTGGATTTCAGACAAATTCATATTTGTTTCTGACAGTGAATACTCAGACAATATAAATTTTTTCATTTGGAAATTATTATTTCTTTTGGTTCACGCTGTAAAATCTCAATGCATATTGTGCGAGTGTAAAATATTCAATCAATTGTTTATTTGTTTTTTCGAGATATCGTTGTAATCGAAATCGAGTATTTGTTTATATAACTTCGAAAGAACAACAACAAATATTGGTTTCCGAATGGAATCGCAGGTATTTTGTTTATGGGAAAGATTTGTATCGCTGAATCTATTTTTGAACTGCATATTTCAGTAAATCTTATTCAAAAAGATGGCATATAGTAGGTATGTATTATTGAATGATATGATCGGAGTATGGTTTGTTTTTTCTTCTAGCGTATATTTTAGTATGATGGAGCTCCATAAATTTTTGTATGTGTATACAGGACGCGATCTATGAAAATGTATTTGGTTTTCAACATATCAGTCTGATATTTTATTTATGGTATTTACAATGAATTTTTGGTGTGCTTCTACATGATGTATGTTTGGAAATCCTAGACGTTTACCGTCATTGCAGCATTGGAAAATGTATTTGCAAAATGGACTAAGAATTATTGCGAGACTGAGAATTCTGAACAAATTCCAATGAATGATAATAATAGTAGTAAGAAGCAATAAATTTCAGAATAACTTTCCGATGAGCTAGAGACTTGAAACTTTGAACATATCTCCAGAACTGAATGAAAATGTAATGATAATTGACATTCTTGTACGTCTGTCTGTTGGTTTTGTCTGTAATAATGATAATAATAATAGTATTGAGAAGAAATAAATTTCTGTATAACTTTCCGATGAACTAGAGACTTGAAACTTTGAACATAGCCCAGAATGGAATGAAAATGCAATATTGATTCGCTTTCTTGTCCGTATGTCTGTTGGTTTTGTCTGTATTAATGATAATAATAATAGAAGTAAGAAGCAATAAATTTCAGAATAACTTTCCGATGAGCTAGAGACTTGAAACATTTAACATAGTCCAGAACTGAATGGAAATGGAAATATTAAGTCGCTTTCTTGTCGAGTCGGCCCCCATAACGGATAATGAAATTCCTAACCTAAAACCGTCATACTTTTTTTTTCTCTATGACTACAGCTCCAATACGGCCCCCTTCATAACGTACGCCAGCAGACCTTAGTGGCAACCTCCAGAGGCTGCTGAATATCCTACAGGCGGGGGCTCGCCCCCCCATAACATAAATTTTTTCCTACACTTAACCCGATATATTTTTTCTATGAATGATCAGACCTCCGTAAGAGTCTCCCGATACCGATAAATACCCCAAGAGAGTCGGCCCCCATAACAGACATCTTGAAATTCCTAACCTACAACCGATATATTTTTTCTATGAACGATTGGGCCCCCATAATGCCTCCAGATATCTCACACCTCCGTGGTAGTCTACCGATAAACGCTCCAGACAGAGCCTCCTCATGACGGACATCTTGAAATTCTTAACCTACAACCGCTATATTTTTTCTATGAACGATTGGACCCCCTTAACGTTCTGATACATCTCAGACCTCTGTGGGAGACTCTCGATACCAATAAATACCTCAAGAGGGTCGGCCCCCCATGACGGCTATCTTGAAATTCCTAACCTACAGCCACCATCTTTTTTTCTATATACATCGTTGGGCCCCCATATTACCTCCAGCTATCTTCAACCTGTCTCAGACCTTCGTCGTAGTCTACCGATGCCGATAAACACCCCCAGGCCCCCATATAACGGACATCTTGAAATTCCTAACCTACAACCGCCATGTTTTTTTTTTCCAATGATAGGCGGCCATGTTTTTTTTTCTCCTAGCGGCAGCCATGTTTTTTTCTATATATGGTTAGGCCCCCCAAAACGATCCCCCGTTCCCAGCTGTCTCAGACCCCAGTGCCCCAAACCAGTGGCGGTGCCATGTGGCGGGAGTAACCGGAGAGCGTGTGGAGCTATGCCGATACGAACTCAGATGGAAGTGAGTTCGTATCGGCATAGTTATACTACTCACCCACTGAATTTTCACTTCTTAACCGAGTCTAACACGCATAACTCTGGGGTATCCGATTCAGATGATTTGATTTGAAAAATTACACCCCTAAGAGTAGAAAAATAGGGGATGATTTAATGATCTGAAATTAGAATTTGGGCTCTACTTCACCAATGAAGATGAATGTGTTTCAGGGTTTCTGAAGATTCAACCCTAAAGGGGTGAAATGAGGGTTGAAAGTCTGTATAGTAAGTTTTAAGTTAGGATAACGGAAATTGATATTTGGAGGTCTTTGTTACAAATAAAAAATATGTGTTATGATGTTTTTGGAAATTCAATTCCTAAAGGTGTAAAATGGGGGTTAAATTCGGAATGGAAGTTTTTTTGGAATTAATTGGTTTGAAGTCTTTGTTACAAATAAAAAATTGTATGTAGTGTTCTCAGAAATTCAACTCCCAAGGGGGTGAAAAAGGGGGTAGAAGTCTGTATGGGGATTTCGTTAATTTCCAAGGTAGGGTCATAAAAATTGGATTTGAGGTATTTGTTAGGGTTATAGAAATACATTTTTTACTATTTTTCCAAATTCCGTCGCTAAAGAGGTGGATTAATTTGTAATATTGACACAAGAAATACAAAGTTCAATGCGGACGAAGTCGCTGGTACCAGCTAGTTTTGTAAAATTGTATTCAACCGCTCTCTTAGTTGTTTGACCAACCCTCAGAAGTTAATGGAAACTTGTACGAGTTAAGATCGGGGACCTTACGTTTTATAGTGGGATCCGAAACCACTCTTGGGGCCTTGAAAAATTTTGTAACCAGCTGCGGGAGTAGAACCCGCGCCGGGTGGAAATGGTGGACACAAGACCAACGCTCGTGCCACTGAGCCACAAGCCTCATATAGTTATTTATAGTATATAGCAGTCAATAGTTGAAGTGAGGTGAGTGAGTGAATATTTCGTTAAAACTTTTTAACAAAAAATTAAACCGACGAAAAACGGAACTGAAAAGCAAAAAATAAAATACACCTTCTTAGTCTTGATAACTAAGTAACTAATTTTGAGTCGGCTCCAAACAAACAAGCAATTGAGTTAGGTGAAGCGTATAATGATAACAACGAGATGCGCGATGACAGTTTGATAACTTTTTTTAAGTAATTCAATGATCTTTGTTGATTGTTTGTTTGACGCCGACTCAAAATTAGTTACTCACATTAGTTTAGTAGCTTAGTTATTAAGACTAAGAAGGTGTATTTTATTTTTTGCTTTTTAGTTCCGTTTTTCGTCGGTTTAATTTCTTGAAAAAAGTTTTTATTTTACAATTTTTGTAGCGGAAATCTACTGATTACTACCTATTCAATTTTTGGTGATTTCCAAAATACTTATTTACCCACGTTCACTTCAACTATTAGCAGTTGAATGATATGATTATCTACTTTAATCATTTATTGTTATATAATATAAATTATTCGAGCTAGTTCTAGTCAGTTCATTTCATTACTTTGTATATAATTCCATCCTTCCATAGAATGTTATTATTGTGAAGGATGTAGGAGAACAAAAATAATGACAATAGCAATCTGTCATTGTCACCTACATATGTGTGCCAAGGTTCACAAGTGAAATATTAATCATCCCCTATTTTTCTACCCATGGGGGTGGATTATCCTATCTTCAATCTAGATATGATCAATTATGAGGTATACACTATCTAATAAAAAAAAACATCCAAATCGGACAACCCAGTACAAAGTTATGCCTGAATCGGTTAACGAACCAAATTTCAGAGGGGAACAATCAATATCCCCCATTTTGCTTCCCTTAGGAAAATATTTTCCTCTTCAAATTCGAGTGGGACCAACTTCGAAGTACACCCTATCCAATGAAAGAAGAATCTTCAAAATCTAACTACTCTGTGAAAAGTTATGCGTGGTCATACATAGAAAAAATATATGCGTCGACTGGAGAATCTCCTCCTTTTTGATTTCGTCGGTTAAGAAGTAATACAAATTGAGAAGGTAGGAATTCGTAAATTTTAGCATAAAAAAATGAAAACCAAAAACTTTTCAATTGAAATAGAACCGACGAAAAAAGAAACGGAGAAGCAAAAAATAAAATGAAACTGTTTAGTCATAATAACTATGCTCCAAAACTGACGTAAGTAACTAATTTTGGGTCGGCGCCAAACAAACAATCAACGTAGATCATTAAAATACTCTGAAAAAATTATCAAAACAAAATAACATAAAAATTCAATGTGAAATCTCCAGCGATAAACAATAACTTTCCAAAAATGCGCTCTCCGCACGACCAACCACGTGTGCCCTCACATGTGTGCCCTTCCGGCAATTTCCGGCCAAGCGACGCGCCGCGCAACCCGCTCCCTCCATTTTACGCTTTACGTAATTAATTTGCTTGTTTGTTTGTTTGGCGCCGACTCAAAATTAGGTACTCACATTAGTTTAGAAGCTTAGTTATTAAGACTAAACAGGTTAGTTTTATTTTTTGCTTTTCAGTTTCTGTTTTCGTTGAAAAGTTTTCTCATTCATGCGATTATCTCTTCAATTATGTTTTTATAACTTGTTGATATTTCGAGGCTATGTGTGTTTATTCTGTCTGTATACCCGAATAAATGTTTAAATCAGATAAAACACAATCCATTTAAAAAATATAAGGAATATTATTATCAACTTCAATTTTCTTCATGTATTTTGAAAAAAAACATTTGCAAGCCAAGAGCTATTTCACCCCCACCCATCTGCTTATGATCTATAAGGCACAGATCCGACCTGGCCTGGAATACTGTTCCCATATTTGGAGCGCGGCACCTAAACATATCCTGAGGCTATTGGATTCTGTCCAAAAAAGGGCAATTCGTCTCGTCGGTGATGCCTCGCTTACAAACTCGCTCACTCGTCTGGAACACCGTAGAAAAGTTGGCGATTTGTCTCTATTTTATAGTAATTTTCATGGGCGATGCTCTTCTGAAATATCAACAATCGTTCCTGCTTTGGCAGTCTCTTCGAGACTAACCCGTCAAGTTCAGTCATCACACCCCTTCGTGGTCACTTTGGAGACCTGCAGAACATCACTAGGGAGGTGTTTCCCGAGGCATACAACCTCCAGAAATTTAAGAAGAACACCAACTCCTACCTTCTTTCCCTTGGTTCCCACGATGTTCTCTGAACATTACAGGATATCCCTTTTCGTGGGAACCAGAACATAAAAAAAAAAATGTACTCATTTATATGATTTATTGCATAGATGTCGAGCAGATATCATTCAACATTCTGCGTGGTATTAGCCAGAAAACTAGTTGTTTTCTGCTCTTCATCTACCTACCTTCAGTTTAATTTATACTTAACACAATCATTTCTTTTAGAAAAAATCATTTGTAATTAAGTATTCATTTATATGAATTATTGCATAAATATCGAGCAGATAGCATTCAACATTCTGCGTTGTATTATCCAGGAAAGTAGTTGTTTTCTGCTCTTTATCTACCAACGTTTATATTAATTCATATTGAACTGTCATGGAAAGGACTTTGGGAATTTTTACTCCTTATTTGTATAATTATTTTTTTTGCAGACTGCGTTGGATTTGAAGGAAAATTTTGGATTTTCGCTACTTCAGTTTGTATAAAAAATAAAATTTGGAATTCGAGGAAACTCTTTCAGATGTGTAATGAATTCATTTTGTTTCTTATCGGAGTTTTCTACCGAAGCAAATGTCTTACATTGTGAATGTTTCACAATTCCAACGTATTTTTTTTTCAAATCTAAAGATATACCGCAGTTTCACATTCAACACTGAATCATAAAATCGTTGCTGATTGCTACTGAAGTCCGCTGAAATGGTTTCTTAGCCGTGAAACCGAAGTATGGCTTCATATTTAGTAGATCTTTCCGTTGAATGGGAATTCCTTTTCTATGAATTTTGTGAACTTCCCGATGTAAGTGAAACATTTGCTCGAGTTGGAAAATAAAATGTGATCCTGTTGCAATCCAACGCATTCGTGATTTCCACATCTTAGAAGTTTTTTCTCAATTATAATTTCACTTAACACAGAATATCGAATTATAGAAATAAATTTTCTTAAATCAATGAGAGTTTATTGGATTAGTTTCTCTCAGTCTCACATATGAGAATATATTTTTTTTGCCCTAATTGTTACTCATGTTCATGTGAATCGCTGGTTTGGAATAAGTAGGATA
>JAFIRS010003626.1:0-124021 GCA_018342105.1 Gonioctena quinquepunctata | reverse complement strand
AGATGATGAAGAGAACGTCAAATTTCAAATTATTAGATTTGTAGTAGAACTGAAAGAATTAATAATTCGTAAATGAAAACCTTAGTGTGCCATGGAAACATTTGTTTATAACTTTGACAGTTAAAAATTCTCAATAGTTGTGTGCGTGTCAGAGAAACCAACATTCAAGAATGAATAACCGTGAAAATGATGATAACTTCACTAATCAAGAGAAATTGAATATGATACTGATTTATGGAATATGCAAAAAAATCGTCGGGCTGCCATACGTGCATACAGAGAGAAATACCCTGATAGACGAATGTCAAGCGCTATGTATTTCACACGCTTGGCCTCGAATTTGGCAACAAGTGGATCATTCCATAGAAAGCGTACTGTCTTTAAAAGAAAAAATGCTACGGACGAAGAGCATGCTGTTGCAGTTTTAGGAAGAGTGGTTGTTGATCCCCATATCTCTATTAGAAACATAGAACAGGAGAGCGGTATTTCTCGTTCATCAATTCAGCGCATTCTCAAAATTGCCAAATTCAAACCATTTAAAATTCATCTGCATCAAGGATTACTACCCACAGATTATGAGAGGAGACTTGCGTTTCTTGCTTGGTTAGCTACGGAACGTGAAGATGGTATTATCAGCTCGATATTGTGGCCAGATGAGAGTCGTTTCCATAATAATGCAACTGTAAATCGACATAATTGTCATTATTGGTCGGAAAATAATCCACACTGGCTAGGACAAACTAATTTTCAAGTTATCTGGAGAGTCAATGTATGGTGCGGCATGATTGATGGATTCATTTTAGGACAAATTTAACGATGGTACGTTAACTGGTCGAATGTACCTAGAATTCCTTCGGGATGAACTTCCTCATTTTCTTGAAAATATTCCTTTACATATGCGTAGCAACATTCATTTTCAACATGATGGTGCATCAATTACAAAAAAGCCAAACTTTTTTTTCCAACAACTAGATGCCACTCCTTTGAACTGTTGAAAGTCTATATCGATAATTGCATGATCATCATAAATATGTTTTAAATTAGTGGTGTCTTGTGGAAATATAATCAATACATTTGCATTGTCGCGAATGAGTTGTTTTTGGGGTGGCAGAATATGTTTGACAAATATAAAAACAGTCTGTTTTCCCATGCCGGCCAAAGGAAAAATAATCTTTGATTATATTTTGATCACAAGTTGCTACATCATCAAATATTATGATGTTATTTGTTTCAATGTTATCTGCAGAAGGTACATCTTCACTCTTACTATATTCATAATTCCAATTTCATTGAGTGGTTTGAGCAAAGTACGTAAATTTTGAGTATAGATATTTGCGAATCTTAATCCATTAGGATGTTCTATTAGTGACAACATAATGTTTGTTTTACCAGATCCACTACTACCGACGATTAACCCACGTTTAGAATCATCCACGAATAGTACACCATGTTTTCCTCCAGCATTTTGCTTATCATTATTGAAATAATAATTGTTGATGGGCAGTGAAACGTTTTGTTTTCATAACTCCATAGTGACTGAGAGTATATATTTGTCGACATATATAACAGATTAGAATGGTTAAATCCGGAAAAGTAGCAAGAGGTCAACCAAGAAGAAGAAGAAGAAGACAAAGAGGCAAAGGTTTTGTCAACTCATTAATAGATGAATTACCTTTTGAATTCCATCTACCGAAATACAATTATTGTGGACGTAAGTAATCAACTTCATTGAGGTATTTTTATTTTACCGTTTTTTCTATTGCGGGCACTAAATTACAACAACGATTAGGACGTGAAGATTCTGGCATTAATTATCTGGATGACGCATGTAAAGAGCACGATATAGCGTATTCTAAGAGTAAAATCCTCAGGGACAGACATCGAGCTGACGAAATATTGGAAAATAAAGCTTGGGAAAGAGTTAAAGCGAGAGATGCCAAAGTAGGAGACAGAGCAGCTGCTTGGTTCGTAACAACTGCAATGAATGGAAAACGTGAACTAGGAATGGGGCTGAAAAATAAAAAAGCGACATCGACGAAAAAACAAACACGAATTATTCGAAAAGAAGAATTCCTACCCTTTTTACTATCATTGTTGGGAGCACTTGGGGCAGTGGCGGGTGGAAGTGCGGGCATTGCGAAAGCCAATCGTGAACAATTAGCCGAACAAAAAAGACATAATCTAGCTCTCGAGCCGAAATCCGGAAAGTTATATTATCTTCGGTCTTATAAGAGCTATAGTTTGCGGAAGAAAAAAAGAACAACAAAACCAAAGGGGTTTCAGTTACAGCAGCCATAGTGAAAAAAAACAAAAAATAAAATTACCCCGACACATAATGTCTGATATAAATCTCATCACGTACGCAAAAATATTGAAAATTCCACATTTCCGAAGCGTATTAATGCGTGATTCATTACCCAAGAGAATTTCGAAAACAAATGAATCGGGTATAGTTAATCTCGATGAACAAAGTGGGCCTGGTACTCATTGGACAACATACACAAAAACAACAGAAATGTCATCTATTATGATAGCTTTGGTAATTTACCACCTCCAATTGAACTAATAAGATATTTCAAAAGCAACGGTGGTAGTAGTGATGTGATGATCAGATATAATTATGATACTATGCAAAAAAATTATTCATATCAATGTGGACAACATTGTCTCAAATTTTCATATAATCAATACAACTGGACTGGAGTTACAGCTCCAACCATTCGAGTTCGACGAAGAGAGGGATCGTGAGAACATTGGTAGAGAGAGCGACGCACATATGCAACGACGTGGAGTCACGACATACCGAATTGAACCACATCAGAGACCTCCACCGGAATGGATATCCCAAGAAACTCCTAGAAGAAGTATTGAAACAACTCCGGAGAACGAAGACATCTGAAGAGCAACAACAAAGCACAGTGATCTGCCTTCCGTACATCACAGGTGTCTCCGAAAAGATCAGAAGGATCGGAAACAAGTTCAAGATCAAGAGCTGCTTCCAATCCGGCAGTACTTTACGGAGTTTCCTGACCAAGATCAAACCTGACAACAAAAATGAAATCAATAAGAATTGCATTTATGAAGTTCCATGTGAATGCGGAGATTCCTACATTGGAGAGACAAAGAGACCGTTATCGGTAAGATTGGATGAGCACAAGAAATAGACTCAACGTGGAGAAACATCAAAATCTGGAATCCTGACCACGCCTGGACTGAGCACCATCGAGTTCTATGGGACGATGCAAGTGTTCTACATAGAGAGGAGCATTGGTTCAAACGAAAGTTCAAAGAAGCCGCCTACATTGAAGCCAATAACGCCTTTAGTCAACCAAGCATTGAGATCAAGAACGTATGGAAACCACTGATTGCTCTTTCTGGCGGGCTGCAGAGGCGCGAAACTTCACGCGCCACCACACCGCGCGAAATTACTCGCACCACTGCACCTTGCGGAATTACACGCATCATTGCACCGACAGTCATATAAATTGGTAAGTAGCACCTAAACTTGTCAGTATTCACCTGAAGACGATTGCAGATACACGCATTCGAAACGTCGTGAAAACGTTTTAAATACATTAAGACGATGGGCGTCCGGAACGATAGTAATCAATACAACTAATGAATAATATGCCATTTCTATTTGAAACCTCAGTCATGTCATATACTTTTACGCTCAGTGGAGATTCGTCAATTTTGAATGATACTTTCAATCCCCCATTATATTCAGATCAAGATGTTGAATATAAAATTGGATTGGTGATTGATTTGTTGGAAATATGAACAGGATGTTCATAAAATCAGATGTGGAATCATCTGCGACTGAAAGATAAACTCTAGTCACTATCTTCCATCGTCAAGATAACCTCTTGTGGGGTATTCATGTTGAAAAGGGAAACATTCTCAATTGAATATTGAATAGAAAGATTTTTCTGTGAATTGAAAAATCCGAAGTTATTTTTCGTGAATGTCTAACAGAAAACAACTACTTTCCCGGCTGAAGCCATGCTGAACATTGAACTACATCTGATAGATATTCTGAAGAGACCCTAACTCAAGAGAAAAAAACTGAAATTGAAAATTAGCATTTTCATTCAAATAGTTATTTGATTTTCTATTCCAGTCTGAATTAAGAACTCATAAAGATAAATGAGGCAAAGAAGAATGTTTTCCAAAAGAGAGTACTCACCAGAAAACATTCATAACATTGACGCAAGAGAGGCATCGCATTCACTAGGTCTTCAATATTCAATTGAGAATGTTTCCCTTTTCAACATGGATTGTTGAATTTTGATACATTCAATAATATTCCAAATATTGATGAAAGAAACAATTTATTGGTATGGGGTCCAAATGATGAAATCAAAGTTGAAATTCCCACAGGATCTTATGAAATTGAAGAGATTATGAAAATAATAAAGGATGAAATGTATCGGATAGGAGGAGAAACTATTATCAATATAACAACAGACTCAAAGAGATTCCATTGGAATTCCCGAAAATCAAACTCAAACCCAACAAACATTAAACCTCAAAATATAAAGTTAATATTTTGGCAGTCAATACAATTTGTATAGATTGTAACATTGCAGTAGGATCATTTCTGCATGGAGAACCTGTTCATCTAATCCATCCATTTTTTCCACAAGTTCCAAATTGCTATAAAATAGTAGAGCAACCTCTGACAATACTTTATTATCCCGTCAGTATTGAAACCATCAACAATATTACCGTAAGGGTGCTCGATCAAGATAGTGATTTGGTGAATTTTCGCGGTGAAACAACAACAGTTCGTTTGCATCTTAGGAAAATCGGATGGATATGGTGTTACAATTCCATCGATTTCAACTCCCATAAAAAAAACTATAAGAAGGAGCAGTGTCGCACAAAGAGGCCACATGGTTTTCAACGCCATTGAAAACGTTTACACCCGAAACAAGTTTTTTTTTTTATTTTATCGGTTTTTACGTCCTAGTATAATAGATTTATCGAATGTAACAGGTCAACCTTTTAGTGACACGATCATTGAAGATTATCAGTTTCACACTTATCAACCATACAATGCTGGAGCCCTCAACTACAATGCTAAAGTTGGGATTCCGGTACAAGATTAAGATGCATACACACTTCCATGTAACAGCTTCATTTACATAGGAGGCAACATATTAACGGATCTAAACAAAGTGTCTACCAAATTTGAATTCATTAATAACGGCATAGCATACTTACTCAGAGAACTAAGATACGAATTGAATGGAGTTGTGATAGATTGTGTTCGAAACGTTGGTCTAGTTCCCAAATTACCTATCGTTAAACGAAAATGAAAGCAAGCTGATGCAGAATGGGGGATGGTTTCCCAAAGATGAAGATAAACTTTTAATTGATGATAAGGGGAATTTTAATTTTAAGGTTTTAATTACCGAAAAATTATAATGAATATGAGACCAGAATTAGTTCTTATTCGAGAGAAAGATGACATTGATGCTGTTATTACCATAGATAATTCGGAGAAATGAAAAATTCAAATAACTAAACTGCACTGGAACGTACCCCATATAACACGGAGTATCAACGAACAACTACTTTTGAATGAAATAGTTCATAGTTATACAGAATTACCTATCAAATTTAGAAGTTGGGAATTAATCGAATATCCCACACTGAATGATTCAACACGTCACACTTGGTCTGTTAAAACTTCAACCCAATTGTAGAGTCCACGACATATCTATATTGCTTTTCAAGATGCATGTGAAGGACCAATTTTAAAAGATATGAGTGAATTCAATCACTGCAATCTAACAAATGTTCGAGTTTTTTTGAATAGTGAGAGATTTCCCTATCAAGATTTAAATTTAGATTTCGATACCAATCGATTTGCATCTGTCCTTTTGCGAATATAATTTGAAACATTGAAACCTACGGGCAATAATGTGTCTGCATATTGCCTAATATTACACGAAAAATAATTTTATTACAATCTCTTGAATAAAATAGTGCGACAATGAGTCTTCTCACTCAGTCAGTTGACAATGTTACCTCAATACAGATGCAGGTGAGTTCAATTCATCCGCCAATTGAGACAACTCAAAGCTGAAATTGAATATTTAGAGAAAATTGGTTGAGCGAGAATTGGAAAATCTTCAAACATGAGATTAGTTATTGATTTTCAAGGCTGCAAAGTGGAAAATAACAATTGTAGTGGAATAATTAGCCTGTTTCGATGGTCATCGCCGTATTTGTCATTACTTGTACAAACCGCCATTTCTCCTCAACAATCTACCACATGATTCGAAAAAACAATCATTGTGGCTAATGAAAAACCACCACTACATAGATTGGAATATTATGCAATATCTAACCCAAGGAGCAGACGCTGTGTATGTTAAAGGTAGAGAAAAATTCAAGAAATATTGTAGCTGTCCGGTTCATGAATTGGATGAACAGCCCCCATTGAAAATGGAATCGACAATGTGTTTTTATCATAATCATAAAGATAAATGCGCATGTGGTTTATCAAATGTATACTTTTAGTACACAAACTCTATAATGAACGATGATAAATAAATGTATACAGAAACAAAACATTTCTTCCCTCCTTTTTACAAGTTTAGACTTGTTAAAAATGAATAAATTGATCTCACTTCTCCCCTCCACCCTTCAAAAACATTTGCGATTATATAAAAAGAACATTGAAATGTTCTGATTTAATCAGTATACTAGTATATACCTCATTTTATTGCACCACTATTAGCAGCAGCAGCAGTAGACTTTTCCAAACAAAATGAATCAAGAAGCATGTTACTGTATTCTTCCATTGAAGGACCATTGCCATTCAAACGGAGTTTACATCACTTTAGTGAAGAAGAACTGGAGAAGTTTCTTCTACAATATTTGATTGAGAGAGCTTAACCAATTGAACTCTTGAATGCGTGGCATAAATTACCGAGGGATTACCGTAATAATTTCAATCTACAAGTGCAACTACCTTGTTTCATGCATTACAACCGACCAGATTGGCGAACTCACATAGATGGTCCACCAACATCACAACCAAGATGTCATTTTTGTAAATTAGCTCTTGAACAATTGCAAAAAAATAAATCAATAAAAGATTCAAGTGTTTTGTTTTTGTTTTTATTTTCCATATATTTCAACCAATGTGAGTACATTTTCATTAATAATTGTGATACATTAATAATCATCATCTTGGTTATGATAATCAATGAAACGCTTGAATTCATTGTTTATATCATGTAAATCCATGTCTCATTCATAACGTGGCTTGAGTCTAAATAAAAATTCCTTAAATTCATTTTGACACCACATGGAACAGTCTTGATAAATGATATGAAGATCAGAAGTATCATAAAACAAATGGAGATGGTCTCTTATTACATGCAAATTCACATTAACATTATTCATATCCAAAATACACAAAAGAAATTTATAACATGATTTACATAAATATAAATTAAGATTTTTAATTATATATCTATTAACCCATATACAATTTTTAGGTTCAAGATACTCTAATTCCCAATAACATGACTAATAACTGCACTCTGTTCATTTGATGTAGAAATCATACTTTTGTATAGCATTCTGGCAGGAATGTAAGCATTATCAACATTTGAACACTCTGAAATTTTCATCCATCTATAATGACTGAATTTTTAACAATTTCTAATGTTAAGCTCAAAGTTAATGATAGTGTATTTTCTGAAGTAAAGTTCGAAGGAAATGTCAGCTAATTCATGAAAGATATTATTGCTCGTATATCTTGACAAATTCTCTTAATTTAAAGTTATCTCAATTGCATATCGATTCCTGAAACAAAAAAGAATCTATGCACTATAATTACCCCATGGAAGCGTATCGAATGACTGGGCAATTATTATTCGTTTGTTATCATGAGGACTAAGATCAATTTTTGTTTGTTCTATACTGAATACGTTGTTAGCATAGGAACGGATACTTTGTTGTGATATATTTTTGTTTTTGAATTCTTTTAGACAAGCAACATAATCTCCAAAAGTTATCATATTTTTCATAACATACTTTCTGACCCCCTTAGAAGTTCTTTATACTCAAATTATTTATTTCAATATCTATTCGTGTTTTGCTCATGCCTTTTTTAGTAATTTTTTCCTCAAACCTCCCCTATCCTGCTGACTGACGAGTGTTTTGAAATCATACATTTTTCAACGGAGGCCAGCAAAATGTGTAATGATTCTACCATTCGTTTCATCTTTCATTAGACCAGGGGTTTTTTTGTTTACCCTGGAATGTTATATTCATTATTCTCTTAATCAGAGGTATCGAATTTACCAATATGTTTTTTGATTACATCTTAATAAACATCATCACAAGTCAATTCATAGAAAAAGCTATCTGTGTCTGTGTACAGTAACTTGCAATTGTCCGATCCGATTGTAGGTAACATGAAATTATAATGGAAATCATACATGCAAAGGTTAGAAATGTCCAAAATAGCCATACCAATGTAAAAAAGTTCATTAAAAATGAATTCAGCTTTTTTCAATTCAATCGCCAAGAAATCTTCATAAAAAATTGTTATACTATGGAAATGTGGACTAGCAATTAAGTTTTTGGCTCCATAACGACCTTCATAAAAATTTACCAATTTTTTTACGACTCTATGAAGTCTCAAACGAGTATTCAGTTCGATATACGGTGTCAACCATTCAGACTGTTTAAATTCAAACACTTTATGTATTTTAGTTAAAATTAAACCGTTAATTTCAACTAAGTAAACCGTTTGCCAATGCTTGTATAAAATTTCTATAATGTAAAATATACATTTTTTTTATCATGTAAATCGGCAATCAAATTTGGTAATTTTTATGGGGGGGAAATGATCAATGGAAAGTCTTTGTGTAAGTCATGTATATCCTTAGGATACTCTAAATCAACTTGTGAAATGTATTCCATCGATGAATCATCTGGAATCATTCTCACATCAATATTTGTATCGGCCGAAAGGTAATGATTGAGACATGGCCCAACCATACAAGTTGTTCACATCGAAATACGGAAGTGTTTTGGCAGGCTTCGAGGGATCATAGTTGGGCATGTATTCATTGTTGGCTTCTGAAAATCGGTTGCTACAAACCGAAATTCCACCTCTAATTGCCTTGTCAACAAACATTATCATATCAACATCTTTTAAAATTTGTAATTAACATTTTGTATATTTTAACATAGCATCCCACGTATATCCTGGCATTGTAAAATACCAAGCGGGATCTAAACCATAGGTTTTCGAAGCACTTTCCCAAAAATTTTGCATGACATCTGCGAGTAGCGAATATCAGTTTTCATATACAAATCACTATATTCTCTTCCATCTTGAACGCCGACAATATATTTTGTGCATGAATATAGTCTTTTTTCCACAACTCTCCATCACGCAATTTGTTGTAGAATTTTTCAATAGATGTAAGTTGAGTATCTTTAATTTTTCTATACAATCTGAATGATCATAGGGAAATACCCGTTCCCTAGTTGGAAGTTTGAATATTTCATCATTCAAATCTTTGAACTCATGCTTCAAATTTTAAAGATTATCCATACACAATGTGGATACGAGTACATCAAGACCCGCTCCCATAAATCCAAATTTTATTCTACTATCGCAATCATTGGGGGTAAAAGAAATTCATTTTTCTTCATTTAATGGAAGAACACTTAGAGCGCCCAGCTTGGCTAAATCTTCAATAATGAAGTGAGCATCATAATTAAACATATTATGACAAAGGACTGGTACAATAAACAATTTTTGGAAAGATAGGTTGCAGTCTCGATGCGCAAAACCACGAAATTGTCCCGTGGAATGATCATTATCTCTTACAATGACATCATTTACCTTGAACATCACAAATGTGACAAATTCCAAAATTTATAGATTCAGGTTTTTCAATCATTGGCACAATATTGGTTATTTTACCTTCTAAAATATTCTTTATTTCCGTAGAAACTCATTCCATACAATATTCACCTTCATAACTATTGAAATAAGAAAGGGAATCATCATAACAACACTTTAGGTAATAGTCCACCGAAAATGACTTGTGTAATTGATATTTTGTTGTTGCTTGTGATAATTTTAAATTTTGTAAACAAAATTTTTGAATTCTACAAAATAATATTTCAGAAATGAAATTTCACAATTATTTTTTTTCTCACATAATAAGTAATGATTTTCCAATTTTTCCTCATTGAAAAAAATTATTGAGACAACGATCACATACATGAATCTTTCGTTTATCTTTGTTTACTTGCATTGATATTAGACGAGACATATTTTTGATCCAGAAATAGTGAAATTTTACTTCAGTATCTTTATCATCATTATCTGGTATTGGTGCAGTGTAATCATTCAGTTTGGGAAAATAATGATTTTGAATTGATAGCAAATTGACATGACGTTCTAATTCACTTTTGGGTAGCCTAACAGGTACTACTTCATAAAATGAATTTGTATCGGTAATATTCAATTTCAATGCAAAAACGTTTACAGAAATATTCAATTTTTCGAATTTGTTGATATGATTAAGTTTCATGGGCATTCCCAAACCTTCAGTATTTAATATAAGATTGTATGGGGGATTTGATTTTGGATCATTTACATCGCCTGTGGGTGGGTATAAAGCACTAAGTATACTCTAAAAGAAGCATTGATCGTCGTTATTTTTTATGTTGATACATGCTTCCTTTCTTGCAATTTGTGATGGTAATTTAATGAAAGATGTTCCATTTCCAATTTCATATTTGTTTATATATAGCTACTTCCAACAATAGCATTTTTTGTAACGCCCACCCGCTTGATTCTTCAGAAACTCTGATAGTTTAATAAAAACTCACCTTTGATTTTCACGGGAACACTACAATTCACTCTGATAATTACTTCGTGTTTTTGATCTGTGAAGGATAATTATTCATATATATATATATATATATATATATATATATTTATTCATATATAAAGATTAATTCTTGAACATAATCGCAGTAGTTGAAATGGATCTCCAATTAGCGAAACAACAACTTGTTCGAGTCAGACATACACTAAGAAAAAAGTATAAAATTATAAAGGGTAACATGGCGAGATCACGACCTCAATTGGAAAAATCATGTCAACCCATCACCCAATCTCTAAAACAATTGGTTCCAACATTGGGTGATGCAGCAGTAGCAGCGGAATCCACAACGATCAAACAAGAAACTAAATCTCCAAAGTTGGAAAAATTCAAGACAACACCATCACCAAAATCATAAAGTCAATTATCATTTTTATCACCAACTACCGAACATGAAACTCCAATGATGGAGCTACCGAGTTTTTTGAGAAACGAAGAAACTTACGAATCACGCAATGAGGAAGGCGAATTACCAGATAGAACAAGAGAATATAAATTTATCGATGACACCCTACCTCAATTTTATCGGATAATCCCAAATCCAGACGTTTTTCACGAATACTTTGAACAATTCGAAACGCCATCACCCAGAGAATACATTGAGGGCATGATAAAAGATACTAAAAATAAATATGATCATATTTTGGGTCTTTTCCACAATCCGGTAGAAGACAAATTTTTCATAGGAGATTCAAGTTGACTTTATGGGATCCAATGTTGATGTGAAAGGTATCACTTACAATGGAACTGAGGGACTTTATGAGTTACTTTTTCTGAAGAAATCCATTACTTACACCAAACAAGACATCGGAAATTATGAAGATATTATTAATAGGACGAATGCATATCGTCGTGGTAATAATGCCGAATTGCCAATTAGAAAATTTCCCGACATCAAAGAAAAGTATTTTTACATTATAAAACCTTATTTAGAGAAAACGCGTCCAAGATCTGGTTCAGTACCATCATATTTATTGAGGGGCGTACTCACCAGAAAAATTACAAGAAAAGGAAAAGGGGCTAAAATGAAAATGATGAAATATGATAATAAACCTATTGATTATAAATATTCTGATGATTACAACGAACTTATAGATGAATTACGTTTGCTTTTCGCTTCCAAATCAGCTGGTAACACTACCGCCCACAACAATGAGATTATTTCAATTATTGAAGAGTTACGTGAAGGTTCAATAATTTTATAAATGTATCAACTTTTTGTTTTTTGTATTAGTATTCATAATGCCTCTGAACAAATTCAATCAGCATTTTCTATCAAAGACAAGGACCACCACCACTGTTCCTTCAAAAGATATTGTGACAGCAATACAACCACCATCATCAACAGATCTTCCATTTTATAATTGTCAACCTTCCAAATTCCATAGTAAATGTATATTAACTATTCGTGATACTAAAAACATTTCTTCTAGTAAAACTCATTATACTTTGTATAATAATAGTACTATTTATACGATTCCTGTTACAGGTAAAGTTGAAAATATTCAGTGTTTTCCCAATACATTACAAATATTCTAGCAAAATCAAAACGATTCTCTGCACAAATTATTGAGCGATATTATTCTCAACGGAGGTGATACTATTCAATTTCCCTTAGGACCCACCACAAATAAACTTGCATCAAATCATTTTTATATTCAATTTGTAATTCAATGTCCTTTGAAAAAAAATTAAAATAATTTATTCACTTTGATGAAAAACTATTTTTGAAAACGTTTCCTTCCTAAATTTTCTCTTGTCGTAGATTCATAATCTCTCTGAGATCTGACACATAATAGGGATTTTGATTCACCTTCTCCTCGCAAATCTTCGCCTACTCTTTGTGTTGCCATATTTGAAACGACTCCATTTCCTCCTTCCTCTTTGATTATTTATTCAAAAGGTTTCACGCACATGTGAATTCAATACTCCCGAGAGACCGTCTTTGAATCTACCAATTACTCTAATAGGCCTCAACTGCATTCACCAAGTTAAAAAACCGATTACCAAAATGGGTCTGCTCACAAAATGGTTGTTTTGTAAATATCGAAGCTTAATAGCTCCACAAATACAACAAATTCGTTTCTGAAGTACTGAGTACCTACTCATAGTGTGTACTCGACCACACCAAATCAAATATATATGCTACATTTCCCCCACTTGATTCATATTTGAATTGTTGACGATTCCATATACACACACTCTCTCTCTCTCTCTCTCTCTTGAACATTCTCAACAAAGGTAAAAAATTTCAATAATGCCCTTGAATAGGTTCAATCAATGTTTTTTACAATCCATCTCATTTTTTCTTCTTCTGAACAAGATCAAGAAGCTGTTTCAGCCACACCCTTACAACAATCACAATTGAATTATCCGTTTTATGTTTGTGATTCTTTTGATTATCACGTTAAGGTCTTGATCCGTTTGAAAGGTGAGACAAAAATTAGTTCGAATAAAAAATATTATGTGTCAGATAATGGAAGTATAGTCTTTGAACTCCTCATGTCTGCAAAGATAGAAAGCATTACACATTATAAAGGCCATCATCGAAATATTCTCCATGTCTGCTAAGAAAGCACATAATAACGATGATGATGATGGAGGAGTTTTGATGAATAATACATCTTATAAATTTCGACAATTAGCAAACAAATCCATCGTCAAGGGGGATTAAATGATATTTAAACTAGGAACAACTTCAACGATTTGTATTCAGATATAATTACAGTGTCTGTTAGTTAAAAATGAGTAGGGCACAAGTTGTTGAAGAACTTCTTAAGCAGTTAGAATAAATTTCAAAAGGAGACATGTTATCGTTGAAAATTCACATGACTTGATACAGGTTGATTTGGCTATCATGAATAAATTTGAAAAAGAAAACAGGGGATATAATTATATTCTTGTAATCATCAATGCTCCTAGTAAATACGTATGGGTATTACCAGTCAAAAGAAAAACTGGTAAAGATATTACCGCTGCTATAAAATCTGTATTATCTCAAATGCCTAGCCCACCCAAAAATTTAGGAACTGACATGGGAAAAGAATTTTACAACAAATATTTTCAAGAGCTGATGCAGGAATATGGCATGAATCATTATAGTACCTATTCAAATTTAAAAGCTAGTATTGCTGACAGGGTTATTAAAACTCTAAAATCATCATTATGGAAATAATTGAGTCATCAGGGATTCTATGAATGGCTCAATATTCTTCCTGAAATTGTTAAAATATACAATCACACACAATGAACATTGTACAATTCGTGCCATACCCAGTGAAATGAATGAAAAAAATGCAAAATTTGTAACTTCATTCAGGCATTTGAAAACTGTCCACCCAAAAAAACCGAAATTTAGGAAAGGAGACTGGGTTCGTATATCTAAGGATCGACATGCCTCCACAAAATCGTATACGCCCAATTGGACCACTGAAGTATTCAAAATCAAACAAGTAAAATTAACTAATCCCACCACATATATTTCAGAAAATAATATAAAAGAGCAAATTCAGGGAGGTTTCCACACTGAAGAATTGCAAAACGCCAAATACCCCGATATTCATCTGGTGGAGAGAGTTCTACGTCGAAGGGCCAACAAACTATACGTCAAATGGTTGGGATTTAATTCATCACATAATTCTTGGATGAATAAAAAGGTTTCAGTTTAAGTATATATGTATTTTAGAAAAATAATAAAAAACAGTTGACAATGTAAGTTTTTCATTCCTTCATAAACCTTATTTCTATGTATTTTATCTAAAATACCTTTCAAAGATGGGGCTGCTTCCCTAATGCGACGCTGGAATCGTACACGAACACGAGCTGCTGTTTCCCAAGGTCCCTGTCTCGCAGATTGATAGGCATATTTCCAAAAGTAGAGTAAATGAATTTCTACTTTACCAAACGTTACTTTTTTTCCATGTCCAAAATAATTATTCTTCTTGAAGGACTTCTGGATGCTGATATTTTACTTCTAATCCAAGAGTATACACTTCAGGATTAATTTCCTTTATTGTATCCAGTACCTTCAATGACCTATTGATTATATTTTATTCACTCCCAGTTTTAGTATATTCATGAACATATCAAATCTCAATGATTTCAATACATCCATACTATATTGCAGAATAAGTACAAAAAGCCAAGAGATTGGCAATTTAAACGAATACTAGAATCACCACTGTAAATTCTAATACTATCTGCTTGGCACTGCTTAAATTCCACTGTCGATGCCTTGTGCTGAGTTGAGCTTATAAGCTTGTGCATATTCAGAAAGAGAGTCCACGATACTTAAGAATTTGCACTTTTCCAAGGAGATACCATCTATGTGTAAATTTGAAATGGTCTTGTTGCTGTAGGAGTGATATTATAACGTATTTTCAGTGGTTTTCGATAATATTTGGTTATTTGGCCAATAATAAACGCTTTTTATCCGTTTTTTGGTCTTATCGATTCTTCGATGGTTGGTGTTGCCTTCGGGTATTTACCATCTGCCGATTATGTAGGGATGATCCATTATGATGATACCATATTTTCCTATGGTCGGCTGGTGTCAGCTACTCCAAATAGATCTTTTCTTCATTTTTGTACATGTTATGAATACACATAGCTCTCTGGTAGTATTTTCAGTTGTAATACCACAAGAGAGTGAGAATAAAGTAAAAATATTTCGACAGATTTTCGAAAACTTGTTGCCAAATGGCAACAAGTTTGAGAAAGAAATCTGGAGAATTATTTTCTACTTTATCGAACTCTCGTGTGGTATTCTATAGATTATTTTCTGATGTTACGATCATAAACAAATTTTCCTCGCCCAATGATACTAAATAGGTTTTGATTCATTTTTTACTTTTCCTGCGAATTGATGACAGGCGTCAAATTAAAAATAAACGTTGTCAGACAATAAAAACAAAATACCTCAAATTAATCCCGTGGCAATTTTCTAAGTAGATTATTCTCACTTTAATAATGTTTTGTTTGGCCAAAACGTAAATGAATTATTTGAATCGAAAGTTTCCATAGTTTCTAGAAATTTCGAAGAATAATCAAGTATAATCTGCCTTTCATATGAATCAGATCATTATACTGATACAGATACTTCATACTGATACAAATACTGCAACTAACCATTCAAATTGTCATCATAAAAGTGGAGCATTCCTATGGCATTGTTTTTAACACTACACTTAACATTGAAATTTCAACGGTCTTGGAATTGACATTTCCTAACAGAATATGGATTGCTATCACTCCAGTAGTGAATTTTTAGTAACTTGTGCTTCGTCGCACTATATATTGTTTCTCACAAATTGTTTTGCCGTTATTCTCTGCATGGATATTTCATTCAATCCCAAATCTCATGGGGCATTTTTCAACGATGCTTCTGGAGAAGCTGCGGAGTACCCAAAAACTGTAATTTTATTTTCTTCGTTGTCCACCACAGTTTTAGTTTCAATAATCTTCCTGTTGAAGGATCCATAGTTCGTTAGGTTAAATATTAATCCTCTGTTGTTGCCTGGAGATGGTTTCAGTGTTTCTGGATAGCAAAAGTATCACATGTTCTTGTGAAAACCTTATCATACCCAACACGACCTTATTGCACTTTTTCAGATAATGAATCTGACCGTAAACAACTTCAATTCATTTGTTGGTAGATATGCTGAGCTTACTAGAAAAAATCTTTATTTCAGAATTGAGTACTATTATGAGCTTTGTGTATAGGAGAGTAAATAAGAACTAGGGCTCATTTTCATAATAGAATTGAATCATGAGAAGAAAACATGGGGTTTCCATTTGAAAAACTTGGAATTTTCGATGTTTTTCATTTACTTTCTGGAGCCACTTTTTTGTGCACCTTGTGAATTATTCAATGAATGTGATTATGGTCAGTGATCCGTTCAACCTTCAATATTTCTTTTTCAGTCACCAAAAATTGTAATTCACATGAAATAGCGTATGGTCAATAGGCTGCATTTGTCACTTTTTCTAGAAAAACTTGAATAGCCCAAAGACAGTTCATTTTGTGTATAGGGTACGATACATGAATCTCAATCAGAATCCTGAGGGTTTTTTTTTAATAGATACAGGGTATCCTATTGAATGTAACAAAGATGACGTCACTCCCGCAGAAACCAGAAGTGTCACAATAATGAAAATATTTTAATTGGATTCTCCATGTTTCTTTCCCCGTCTCTACAAATTTTCAGGGTCATGCTACTCTTAGTTCTCTATATATAGATCGCGTTATCTCATGAACATATACCCTGTATAATAAAGGAAAACCTAATGAGTATAGAGTTGTGCAAAACTGGACCATTGTGTTGAGTTGAACATTTATTGTGTTTATTAGCCAATAATATTACCGGATAAACATTGTATTATAAGATGGAAATTGAAGAATTATCATCCATTTCGATAATAAATTTTATTGAACTGAATGATGAAATTTGGATATCGCTATTTTGTACCTAGCTTGCTGAACCTACCCAGTGGAGAGACTCTTGCCTGGTGTTGCCCAACCAATTATCCAAATTATTTTTCAGGCAAAGGAAATATATTTTATAGGGAATGAGGATAAATAAGAAACTCAAAAAAAAATATCATTAAGTCTGTATCATCCATCAGTCATTCATATGTATCTTCCATACTAATAATTTGAATGGATAGTAGGTGATCAATTTTATTTCAGGAATGGAAGATATATGATTGCGGCCCCAAAACAGTATGTTGTCCTTTGGTATGTCTACCACCAGCTTCAGGTACCGCCGATATTTTTTTTAAACAAGCTCTCACCTTGTCTGCTAAAGGTATACGAGTTATTTCTGCTAAAGCTCCCGCATATTGGAATGTACGAGAGTTCTGTGAAGGCTTCAAAAAATTGCTAGATCATCTGGGTTTGAGGAGAGTTCATATTTTTGGACCATCTTTAGGTAATTTCTTCATGATTCAATCTCATCTTATCATGAAGATAGTATCAGAATTACTTCCATGACTTGGTTTGAATATCACTGAACCATCAAGGTTCGACTTCTCAGCTATTTTGGAGAGTATGAAGCCAACATTACCTGTAGAGTATGCATTCAGTTCGAAATCATTTCCACCCTCAACAACAACGCCTTCATTTCCTCAAAAGTTCTTGAAAATGTTGCAGCATTGTAGGAGGAAAAACATGACCGCCCGTCGTTACCTGTCAATGGTAATAGAAAAAACATTAACGCCATTCCTTCGTCAGTCGTTTTTGCATTTTGGAAAAATGTATACCTTGTTTGTCACGGATTAGCTGTATTATAATATTATATAAATAAAAAAGTTATGAGTTTGTGTCAAAAAAAGGAAAAATGTTGTCAAATAGTACCCAATTAACACGAGCAAACAAACTTCATATAAAAACAGCATTCAAGACAAACAGAATTGATGGATTTATCGAAAAACAAGAATGGAAACTTATAGATCTTCTGTTTGTACATACAACGTGGGGAAAAACTGAGTAAAAGTTGTGGGGCTCAATAACGATTTTTGTAGTGCAACTTTTTCATGTAAAGTTTCAAACGAAATGATTTTGTACAACATTTTCATGTAACGTTTCAAACGAAACGCTTCTGGGCAATGTTTTTATCTAACGTTTCAAACAAAACGCTTCTGTGCAACGTTTTTAACGTTTCAAAGGTAAGCGCGATAACGTGTCAAACGAAACTCCTCTGACGTAAAATGGTTAGTCAAACTTTTTTGGGCGGGATGAGAGTAAAATTTCAAGGTCGAATTTGAGTGTAACGTTTTCATGTAAAGTTTCAAACGAAACGCTTCTGGTGCCAAAAGCACGGAAAATAGGAGTAGTGGAATTTGTTTTTGCGCGATGAAAGTAAGATTTCAGGGTCAAATTCGAAAGCAACGTTTTCATCTAATGTTTCAAACAAAACTCCTCTGACGTAAAATGGATGGAAAATAGGAGTAGTGAAACATATTGGTCGCGATGAGAGTAAATTTCTAGGTGGAATTTGAGTGCAATGTTTCAAACAAAACGCTTCTGACGCAGAGAGAGAGAGAGAGAGTAAAAGTTAATTTACGTTTAAATATAATAATTATATATATATATATATATATATATATATATATATATATATATATATATATATATATATATATATATATATATATATATATATATTGTGAAATCTGAACCTTTCTATTACATTTTTTTGGGTAGACTTCTTGGAGTTTTGGTTTCTTATTTTGAAAAAATCACTTTGTGGTTGAGGTGGAAAGTTTTATTTTTGGCATAAACTCAACGTTTCGAATTCTACAATGGCCACAGCAAAATCTTTCTTAGAAAAAATGGACAAAAAGGAATGCCAGACATCCAACAATTCGTCTTTGAACACGTCTGATGTTTGTCATGCGATCGATTATTACAATACCATTTTGCCGGAAATAAAGGTGCCCAAATTTAATGGATCAAATGATACTTGGTTAGAGTTCAGAGATTTGTTTCTGTCGCTAGTTCATAACAATGAAAAACTCAGTGATATACGGAAATTTCACTACTTGAGAGGTGCACTGGTTGATTCAGCGCCACAGGTTATTCAATCGATCGAATTTACTGAGCAAAATTATAAAACGGCTTGGGAAACTTTATGCGAAAGATTCAATAATTCACACCTTTTGATTCACAATCATCTTAGAGCGATTTTGAATATGGAAAGTATTGTTGCTACTCCTGCTAGTAAAATAAGATTTTTATGCGAAAACTTATTCAAACACTTAAGTTGTTTAAAGCAATTAGGTGAACCAATTGATTCAAGGGATATGTTACTAATTGATATTATCTCGAATAAATTAGATAAACAATCGGCCCAAGAATGGGAAAAACACAAATTTAATCATGTTAAAATCGATTTGAACATTTTCAAAGAATTTCTGAAAAGGCGAGCCACTTTGTTGGAGACAGTGGAAATAAATTATACTAAAAACGGTAAAGGTCATCTTGATACGCGATTAACCGGTACATATTCGAATCAAAAATCCAATTATTCAAAGGGTGAAAACAATACTCGAAGTTATGCAGTAATATGAATGTGAGAGAAAATGCGAACAATTCGAATAGTTCGAAAGCTAGAGTGTGCTATAATTGTGAAGGACGACACAATTCATTTTATTGTCCGGATTTTCTCAAACTTGCGATCACGGATCGTTATTTAAAAGTTAATTCATTACAGTTATGTGTAAATTGCCCAAGACGAAATCATACGGCTAACGATTGCACTTGGTCAGGATGCAGAATATGCGGTAACAAACATAATACTATATTACATGACGTAACCGAGAAAACTAACTCGACAGTTGCTGCGAATCAAAGTGACAGTTTAGACGAACAAAGTTCAGCGTTCGAGAATATTCCGAATGTAGACGTTACTAATTGCACATTGGCTACAGCACAAAATTCAATTCTTTCAACGGCTCAAGTTCACGTATGCGGACAGAGTCTTCAAGCTATCTCAAACAGTTTCGTAACAGCCCGAGTTTTGTTGGACTGCGGTTCACAATCGAGTCTCATTACGAGTAGATTATGCGATAAGCTTAATGTAGAGAAAATGAAATGCAAATTATCGATATCTAGAATAACCAAGAGAACGATTCTCTCTAGAATAGCAACTATTTTCGATCCATTGGGGCTTGTTAGTCCATGCATTATCATTGCAATAAAATTATTACAAAAACTGTGGTCGGAAAAACTCTCGTGGGACGATATTTTACCGGAACATATTGCAAATTCTTGGACAGAATTCTCTTCAGATTTGTATAATCTGAACCAACTGAAAATTACTCGTTAAGTTATATGCAATGATCCTGTATTCATATCTTCACACGGATTCGCGGATGCGTCTGAAACAAGTTACGGTGCTTGCGTTTACGTTGTTTCAAAACATAAAGCAGGTAATTAAGAGTCAAACCTTTTATGCGCCAAATCAAAAGTCGCGCCGATAAGGTCATTGACTATGCCAAAACTCGAGTTGAGCGATGCATTAATTTTATCACGACTTATTCATGAGATTTTACAGTCCTCTAATATCGAATTTAATGACGTTCATTGTTGGTCAGACTCGACCATTGTATTAGGGTGGTTAAAAACAACACCTCATTCATTAAAGCCCTTTGTATCACATCGCGTAGCTGAAATACACAAAATATCTCAGAACTTCGAATGGAGACATGTGCCTACTGCAGAAAATCCATCCGACATTGTGTCACCTGGTTTAATCCCAAGATTATTGATTAAATCCGAAATGTGGTTTCACGGACCGAGATGGTTATTAGGTGATGCTGAAGATTGGCCTAATATATCATTTGCAATACCCAATTCGCCCGAAAAACGCAAATGTTTGGTTTCGGTTACTAGAATGTTTTTTCCATTTGATAAATTTTCTAATTTCAACAAAATGAAAAGAAAAATCGAATTAAACGGTTTTCTTCACATAAAGGATTCAATATAAAATTGAACCAGAAAATGGTAGATCTCAGGTGAAAAACAACTACTTTCCTGGCAAATACCACGCAGAACGTTGAATGATATTCACCTGAAAATCCATGCATTCTTCCATATAATATCAATGGACATTGAATGCAAATGTTTCTTTCTGATAAGCTCGATTATGTTTAATTTATGTCGTGTTCACCTAACAATCCGCATACCGGTTCCAGGCTTCTTGGCCCTCATCAGTACGGAGTAGTCAACCAGCCAAAGGTCCAAAGAACTCTTGCTGAAGTGAGACACAACGTAAACAAACCATCATCGAGCTTGTAACACCTATAGGTACGCCGGAAAAGATAAACTTTAACTGGCGGTACCTAGTGACAGAAAGAAACACTCCGAAAATCTCCCACCTCGATAGGTTTCTAAATAAAAGATTCCTTCTCAGTAGGAGTGGCAAGCCCGTCTAGCATATAGTGAAAGATAAATGCCATGTGAAGTGGAATGAATAGAAAAATCGAATTGAACGGTTTTCTTCACATAAATTATTCAATATAAAATTGAACCAGAAAATGGTAGATCTCAGGTGAAAAACAACTACTTTCCTGGCAAATACCACGCAGAACGTTGAATGATATTCACCTGAAAATCCATGCATACTTCCATATAATATCAATGGACATTGAATGCAAATGTTTCTTTCTGATAAGCTCGATTATGTTTAATTTATGTCGTGTTCACCTAACAATCCGCAAACCGGTTTCAGGCTTCTTGGCCCTCATCAGTACGGAGTAGTCAACCAGCCAAAGGTCCAAAGAACTCTGGCTGAAGTGAGACACAACGTAAACAAACCATCATCGAGCTTGTAACACCTATAGGTAAGCCGGAAAAGATAAACTTTAACTGGCGGTACCTAGTGACAGAAAGAAACACTCCGAAAATCTCCCACTTCGATAGGTTTCTAAATAAAAGATTCCTTCCCAGTAGGAGTGGCAAGCCCGTCTAGCATATAGTGAAAGATAAGTGCCATGTGAAGTGGAATGAATAGAAAAATCGAATTAAACGGTTTTCTTCACATAAAGGATTCAATATAAAATTGAACCAGAAAATGGTAGATCTCAGGTGAAAAACAACTACTTTCCTGGCAAATACCACGCAGAACGTTGAATGATATTCACCTGAAAATCCATGCATACTTCCATATAATATCAATGGACATTGAATGCAAATGTTTCTTTCTGATAAGCTCGATTATGTTTAATGTATGTCGTGTTCACCTAACAATCCGCATACCGGTTTCAGGCTTCTTAGCCCTCATCAGTACGGAGTAGTCAACCAGCCAAAGGTCCAAAGAACTCTGGCTGAAGTGAGACACAACGTAAACGAACCATCATCGAGCTTGTAACACCTATAGGTACGCCGGAAAAGATAAACTTTAACTGGCGGTACCTAGTACAATTGATGAGTTGAATTCGAGATTCTTTTAATCAGAATTGCTCAACAAGAATCATATTGTGAGGATTATTCAACCTTAAAAGCGGGTCGTGCTTTACAGTCTTGCAGTAAAATTTTGAATTTGCGTCCGTTTCTCGATTCCCAAGGTATTATGCGCGTGGGAGGTAGATTAACCAATTCTGATTTTCCTTATGATGAAAAATATCCCATTTTGTTATCTCCTAAACATACGTTGAGTAATCTCATTTTTGAAAACGAGCATAGGAAACTGTTACATGCAGGTCCACAGTTACTTTTGTCTTCAAGTCGAGACAAATTTTGGGTAACATCTGGTCGAAACTTTGTGAAAAATATTGTAAAAAATTGCGTAAGATGTTCCAGATTTAATGCCAATAACAAAGTGCAACCTATAATGGGCGACTTACCTCGTGTGCGCGTTCATTTAGTTCTCCCTTCTACAGTAGTAGGAGTAGATTACGCTGGTCCTTTTATCATGAAGGACAAACCAGGTAGAGGTTGTAAGTTCATTAAATGTTGGGTTTCTTTATTCGTGTGTTTTAGTACTCGAGCAATACATCTCGAGTTAGTGCAATCCCTGACAAGTGATGCTTTTTGACAAGCTTTTCATCGATTCATTGGTCGACGCGGAAAACCATCAGAGGTGTTCTCAGATGATGGTACAAATTTTGTTAAGGCAAACAAAGATTTGATTGAACTCAGTAAGTTTTTTAAGGATAATGAGTCTAACATTTCTGGATACGTTGCCAATATGGATATAAAATGGCATTTCATACCCGCAAATTCATCCCATTTCGTTGATATATGGGAAGCAGGGGTAAAAAGCTTGAAACACCACTTGAGACGAGTTTTGGGCAATCAAGTTCTGTTCTTTTTTTATTTTCAAACTTTACTTATCCAAATGAATTAGGTAATGCGTGAAATGATGGCATCGAGTTGCGCGGTGACATTCTGATGATTTTTTTGAAGTATCTTAATGATCTTCGTTGATTGATCGTTTGGCACCGACTCAAAATTAGTTACTACATTAGTTTAGGAGCTTAGTTACTGAGACTAAGAAGGTTTATTTTATTATCGAAGATCATTATCTATGAAAGAAGTAATCAAAACGCAGCCGTGCATCTCGCTGCCATCATTTTACGCTTTACCTAATTCAATTGCTAGTTTGTTTGGCGCCGACTCAAAATCAGTTACTTACATTGTTTAGGAGCTCAATTATCATTTAGACTAAGGTTTATTTTATTTTTTGCTTTTCAGTTGATTTTTTCGTCGGTTTAATTTTTTGTTAAAAAGTTTCTATTCTTTGATAACTTTCAAATGAATATTCAAAATCATCTTAATTTTGGTAATTGACTGAACAAATAAATTCCTTCGATGAGCTTTTATGCAGGAGTCAGTTGTTTTGATACAAAGTCAGGAACGGACTACCCCCGATGGTCCACACCCCAAAACTTTGAAATGACTGGGATTTGTCAATATGTTTTAACAAAACAAGGTTATCTGGACAATTTCCTGAATAAAAGTACTCGTGTGAAAAATCGATCGGAGCAACTATTTTTGATGAAAATGCATTTTTGTTTGACGACATCCAACCTGAAATGTCTACCATTATACGGAAAGATTAATTTGTAATGAAAATAGAAATGATACAAACACGTTTACCTTACAAAACTTATGGTGTAAATAATCAATCGCAAGCCTCAAGAGCAAACAGAAATGCAAAATCCGCTACAAAAACTGCTCGATATGACCCCCGTCTCTCCCAATACATTTTCTTAGTCGGCGCAAACACCCTCTCTGCACTTGAAATAGCATGCCAGGGTCGTTTCGTATGGCTTCACAATGTAATGTAATTTTATTCAACAAGGCATCTCTGGTGTGAATAGGTGTAGCGTGAACGAGGCCTTCCAGATGCCCCCACAGAAAGAATGAATATGGCCCACCTCTACCAATCCATCTATTGGGGAAAATCTGGTTCAGATGGTCCCGCACAATCAAACTAAAATGAGGAGGAGTGCCATCATGAATAAACCACACATCTCTTCGGGTTTGTAATGGAACATATTCCAAAAGTCCATTCAAATCGTTCTGAATGAACTCCAAATAACGTTCTCCGTTCAATCGGTCATGTAGAATGAATGGTCCTATAAGATGGTTTCCTACGATACCAGCCCAAATATTCACGTTGAATTTCCGTTGGTGTTTGGTTTGCAATATCCCATGGGGATTTTCTTCGGCCCATATGTGGAGATTATGAGAGTCGATTACTCCATCTCTACTGAAACATGCTTCATCAGTGAATAAAACTCGAGTAATAAAACTCATATCCTCTCTTCGCTTATCCAGGAACCAATTGGTATATTCCAGTCGTGCTGGAAAATCTTCAGGTGTCATGGCATGTACCTTCTGGATGTGATATGGGTGGACCAGTTGTTCCCTTATTATTCTATGAATAGTGGACTTGGATGTATGGAACTGTTCTGATAGGTATCTGATGCTCATTGAAGGATCATCAGCGACAACTTCCAAAATATTTTCCTCCAATACAACGGTACGCACAGTCCTAGGAGCGCCCTCACCACCTCGTTTTGGCAAAACTGAACCTACAATAATATCGAAATGAAACAACAGGCTCCAATTAATTATCCATTAGACATACTTGTCTCCCTCAAGCTGCGATCGACACGCTCGAACGTTTCTCTTGCCGGTAACGTTTGATTGGGAAAATGCTCGGCATACAGACGACGGGCTTCTGCAGCATTACCAAATGCTCGTCCATACAATGCATGCATATCTGCATATTCGTTGAATGTAAACTGTTCGGCCATATCAAAACACTTCAAATTGTCCTATTAGAATATTGACAATACAATGACAACGCACCACTCAACAAATCAAAATCACATTCCAGTTGTCATTTTTTATCCACACTAATTTTCTTTCTTTCTAAAAGATGTTTTTGTCAACATCTGTGGAAGAAATGGAACATAAATTTATTCACCGGCTATTTTTCATCTATTCATGTGCAGCCGTTTTTGTAGTTTATTCGTTTGCTTTTTATTAGTTATGTCTTCCGATGTGCGTTTTTTCAGCTAAATTTATCTTCAGGTTGAAGATTTTCTCCCATGGAATTATACTTATCAATCACTGAAATTCCTCAACATTTAAGCTGTGAATACGAATTTGCAACATCCAAATGTTGGGTTTCATGAGATTCAGATAACACAACACGAAACGTGCTTATTCCAGCGTACATACAAAATATGGACTGAATTCGATATTTCATAGTGGAGTAGCTTGTTAGTTCAAAAACACCACGAATCTACATAACTTGATATTCCATTTGGAAAAATATCTGCATTGTGAATAAAACTTCCAACTAGGTACTGTACTTTTTGTTTACTACTTTATTTTAGCATATTTTGTATTATCCCTGTTATAAATGTTGTTGAATTAACTTCAGCATTAGTATTTCTACTGTGCAAATTTTTCATTTCAAATAATGGTTGACGATCGGGTTCGATGTCGTCGAGTAAAACTGCATTTTTATTAAGAATCGTTGCTCCGATCGACTTTCCACACGAGTACTTTTATTCAGAAAATTGTTTACGTAACCTTATTTTGTTGAAAACTATTGAAAAATTATCTGTCATTTCAAAGTTTTGGGGTGTGGACCATCGGGGGTAGTCCGTTCCTGACTTTGTAGCAAAACAACTGACTCCTGCATGAAAGCTCATCGAAGGAATTCAATTGTTCAGTCAATCACCAAAATTCAGATGATTTTGAATATTCACTTTGAAAGTTATCAAAGAAAAACATTTTTCATTTTGTAACTTTGAGGCCCGTAACATGGTAACGAAGGCTTTCAGGAACAAAAGTTATATGAAGTACTGGTGATATTTTGATCCCATCTATACATTCCCGAGAGGAAAAGAAGAAGTCCAGGGACTTATATATACTGTTGAAATTCGAAAATAGTAAAATTTATACCCTTACCATACGTACAAAAATTATCCAATAAAATCAACAAAACGGTAGAAAAATACAACATAACAATAGCACATCGATTACAAAATACAAATAACATTTTATACTCAAACTTAAAACCTGAAATCCCAAAAAATAAACAAACCCACACCGTATATAAAATACCATGTGAAGATTGCGAAAGCCAATCCAAACAGTACCAACAGAAACGAATTCAAGCCCACAAATACTCAAAAACGGACATCACAGCATTGTCTGAACACACAAAGGAAAACCAACATAAATTCTATTTTGAAAGGTTAAAATTTTGACAAAAGAAAAAATCAAAAGTTAGGAAATTTCCTCGAAATGATTCATATAAAAAAAGATACAAACAGTATTAACAATAGAAACGACATAAAAAATATCAATCAAATCTACAATAACTTATTTTAAACACTCACTCCACAACAATGATTTTATTAAAAAAAAAAATGTAAACTGATCTTTACATCTCTACACGGGAAAGTCTTGCATGAATTATAGCTATAGAGCCCTCGTACTATAACTGAATATGTCAAACACTCCAATGTATTTTATTTAAAAAAAAACGATAACAGATAAAACAAACCCGATACCAGCAATCTCAGACATTCAACAACGTTCATTCAATCATGAAACATGAAATGAAATGAAAGAATAATAGTTGAATTATATTGTAAGTTTTTAATGTCTCTTTTAATTTTTAAACATATTTGATGTTATGTAACGTATTATGTTTTTAACTTTTACATGTTTTACATTATTTCAAAGTTACCTGAAGATGACATAAACAATGCCGAAACGTCGAATGAAATAAAAAATATATAGACTGAATAAGGCCCTTATTCTGAGAAAATAAAGAATATAAACATATGTGGTCAAGAAAATAAGAAATTTATATATATATATATATATATATATATATATATATATATTGTTATGTTATAAAAAACCAGTTATATATATTAAAAGGCAAAAACCTACAAAAAGAATGATTACTAAATAGCTATTAGTTTCAAGAGTTGTTTTTACATAATTTTTGAAATTCTATTTCCTTCATTAAGCCTCTGTATAATATGAATAGATGAAAATATCCAAATTATATAACACAATCAATGACATACACTGTCAGAATGATTACAACCCATAATTCTTCAAAAGACAACAAAAAGTCTAGATTTACAAAATTTTCCTGAATAAAATGTGATCTACAAATATATAAATTTGAAACATACAGTATATTAAATTGTAGCTAACTAAAAGTAGCCAATGGTAGAACAGCAAACTTCTTGATGACAATAGCCAATCAGGGAACAGATGGTCACATGTAGGATTTGAAATTGTGAGGGAATAAGAACGAGAAGGTGTCAGAGGCAATTATTACTGAAATTTGTACATTGTTAATAAGAATGGAAAAATAGTTTTATGTATTAGTTATGACAAATAAACCCAAACAGTGAAAATGTGACAATTTAGTGCGCGAATTCAAAAATTCGAATCAGAGGGAAGGAACAAAAATGGTATCCAGGTGACAACAAACAAAGCCAGAAGGAGATCGAAAATAAATTTAAAACGAATGCCACGTTATATTTTGGGAGGAAGAAAAATTGAATAATGTCAACATTATAAGCGGAAAACCAACATTACCTTATTTGTACACCATATACAAGTATCCAAAGCTGATTGCTGAATTTGTATGGTTCTTTCTATTTGGTATTGGAGTTCCCGATAGCATTGGAGTGGAAGGGAATCCAAATCCTGGTGTGTATTGAACAGCGACAGTTCCAGACAGGTACAAACTTCCATAGTGCACATTCCGAACTGAACAATTTCACTAATAACGCATATTCCATCAGAAGAACTTTATTTCATTTGATTTCGAACTAATAAAGAAATTTTCACTTTCAAGGTAAAAGTGAGGTTGTGTATATCTCACCAATGAACTTTTCTCATGATTATCCATGAATATTTGTAGATTCACCTTAGAATAAGTTATCTTTCGTAGGCCAGGTAAAATTAAGTATTCCTGAATGAAGGAAATAATTGCTTTTTGATACTTTGTCGTTTGTTTTCTACTATGATCAACAATCATACTTATGACCATTGAATAAATTGAAATTTGACATATCAAGCAGTGGCTAGTGGCTCAATTGCCTGAACCGGCTATATGAGACAAGAGATGTACCAACTGAGTTTAGCTGTGGTAAGGAAAGTGATAACAATTGGCAGCAACGTGACGAGAGAACAGTGACGATAGCTAGCAATTATTATTACATCATACAAAATATTATACAGGGCGAAAATACTTATCTATATCATAACAATTTGCCTCAACGAAGAATAGAGAAAATTATTAGCAATCTTCATTATATATAAAAACAATTTATATTTACAAATTATCATTACATTACAATTGCACCCAAAGTGTGGGGCGAAAAAAACAAAATAATTTGTTATATCATAATAACAATATATATATATATATATATATATATATATATATATATATATATATATATATATGTGACCTGCATCAGATTATTGATAGTGACATCTATAATCTGTGCGGTGAAGCTTAAACCTAATATCGTGGAATTTTAATATCACGAGATTCCGTGCACATTAACAGGTCACCAACAAATGTGTCAGATAGGCCTACCCACGATATCAATAGTCGTACTTCTCATGCGTTTAACGCAAACAAATATCGAGAATGAGAGAAATCTGTTACGAATCCACATGTTTGTATTGGCCTAAGGCTATGAACCAACGAGAAATCTGATGCGAATTTGAAAGAGACCACAAGCCGTCCTGATGATTGGGAAACCATGAAACAGGATGTAGACGGATGGTGTGTTTTTTTGGATTCGTAACAGATTTCTCTCATTCTCGATATTTGTTTGCGTTAAACGCATGAGGAGTACGACTATTGCTATCGTGGGTAGGCCTATCTGACACATTTGTTGGTGACCTGTTAATGTGCACGAAATCTCGTGATATTAAAATTCCAGGATATTAGGTTTAAGCTTCACCGCACAGATCAATGATGTCACTATCAATAATCTGATGCAGTTCACATGTTTGTATTGGCCTAAGGCTATGAACCAACGAGAAATCTGATGCGAATTTGAAAGAGACCACAAGCCGTCCTGATGATTGGGAAACCATAAAACAGGCTGTAGACGGATGGTGTGTTTTTTTGGATTCGTAACAGATTTCTCTCATTCTCGATATTTGTTTGCGTTGAACGCATGAGAAGTACGACTATTGATATCGTGGGTAGGCCTATCTGACACATTTGTTGGTGACCTGTTAATGTTCACGAAATCTCGTGATATTAAAATTCCACGATATTAGGTTTAAGCTTCACCGCACAGATTATAGATGTCACTATCAATAATCTGATGCAGTTCACATGTTTGTATTGGCCTAAGGCTATGAACCAACGAGAAATCTGATGCGAATTTGAAAGAGACCACAAGCCGTCCTGATGATTGGGAAACCATGAAACAGGCTGTAGACGGATGGTGTGTTTTTTTGGATTAGTAACAGATTTCTCTCATTCTCGATATTATATATATATATATATATATATATATATATATAGGGAAATTATTTTTATTTGGGAAGCAGTCAGGTATGTTAGATTCAATGAATATTCTTCGTTTTTTCAGTCAAGCTTTCGATAATGTTTATTATCTTTATCAAGACTTCTCTGCAATATGAGTGATTAATATCAGAATAATATTATCAATAAATATACTTACTGACATGAAAATATTGAAAATAGTTACAAAGAGTGACATTAGAAGTTTCTTTCATGAAGGAAAAATTGTTAGACAGTCTCAATTGACTTTTTACAAAATGTCAAAATATACATACAGATGGAAATTTTTATTGAAGAAGATTATTATTTGAATGACGTTCATTTTGTATGTGAAAAATATAAGTGTATATAGAGCTCAGATCATCAATATCTGTTCGTTTATTAATGATGTTATTTTTATTTTTGTTGATATATACCATTTCTAAAAAAAGTTTTTCAGATAAGACATTTTCAAAATCAAAAATTTTGGAATTATTGTAATCGATACGATGATCCTCGTCAATAGAATGAATGGAGAGCGCACAAGATCTCATAAACCTCCTACAATCACTTTTGTAGCCTGTGATTCTATCTTCAAATAATTGTTTTGTTTGACCAATGTAAACTTTATCACAATCAATACATGGTATTTTATAAACAATATTTGATTGGAATTCCTTTGGAATTGGTATTTTCAATTTAGTATGGATATTGGAAATTGTTTTTATATTTGTTTTTGCTATTTTTATATTTTTGTTATTGATGACTTTAATCCATTTTTGAGTCAGATGTTGAATAAGAGGTAAACTTTTATAAGTTATTACATTCATGTTATTGTTATTAGGTGAATTTAGAATTGGAGTACTAAAAATAATTGAAAACACCAATTTCAAGGGAATTCCAATCAAATATTGTTTATAAAATACCATGTATTGATTGTGATGAAGTTTACATTTGTCAAACAAAACAATTATTTGAAGATAGAATCACAGGCCACAAAAGTGATTTTAGGAGGTTTATAAGATATTGTGCGCTCTCCATTCATTCTATTGACGAGGATCATCGTATCGATTACAATAATTCCGAAATTTTATATTCCGAAAATGTATCTAAAAGACTTTTTTAAGAAATGGTACATATCAACAAAAATAAAAATAACATCATTAATAAACGAACAAATATTGATGATCTGAGCTCTATATACACTTATATTTTTCACAAACAAAATGAACTTCATTCAAATAATAATCTTCTTCAATAAAAATTTCCATCTGTATATATATCTTGACATTTTGTAAAAAGTCAATTGACACTGTCTAACAATTTTTCCTTCACGAAAGAAACTTCTAATGTCACCCTTTGTAACTAATTTTTAATATTTTCATGGTAGTAAGTATATTCATAAATAATATTATTCTGATATTAATCACTCATATTGTAGAGAAGTCTTGATAAAGATAATAAACATTACTGAAAAAACGAAAAATATTCATTGAATCTAACATACCTGACTGCTTCCCAATTAAAAAAATTTCCCTTGATAATTCACAGTCAATAAATATATATATATATATTATATATATATATATATATATATATATATATATATATATATATATAGGGTATCAAGGGTAGATTCAATGAATATTCTTCGTTGTAATCGATACGATGATCCTCGTCGAAAGAATGAATGGAGAGCGCACAAGATCTTATAAACCTCCTAAAATCACTTTTGTGGCCTGTGATTCTATCTTCAAATAATTGTTTTGTTTGACAAATGTTAACTTCATCACAATCAATACATGGTATTTTATAAACAATATTTGATTGGAATTCCTTTGAAATTGGTGTTTTCAATTATTTTTAGTAGTTCTTCATATAACATTCCTCCAATTCTAAATTCACCTAATAACAATAAGATGAATGGAATAACTCATGAAAGTTTACCTCTTATTCAACATCTGACTCAAAAATGGATTGAAGTCATCAATAACAAAAATATAAAAATAGCAAAAACAAATATAAAAACAATTTCCAATATCCATACTAAATTGAAAATACCAATTCCAAAGGAATTCCAATCAAATATTGTTTATAAAATACCATGTATTGTTGTGATAAAGTTTACATTGGTCAAACACAACAATTATTTGAAGATAGAATCACAGGCCACAGAAGTGATTGTAGGAGGTTTATGAGATCTCGTGCGCTCTCCATTCATTCTATTGACGAGGATCATCGTATCGATTACAATAATTCCGAAATTTTAGATTTTGAAAATGTCTCATCTAAAAAACTTTTTTTAGAAATGGTATATATTAACAAAAATAAAAATAACATCATTAATAAACGAACAGATATTGATGATCTGAGCTCTATATACACTTATATTTTCCATATACAAAATGAACTTCATTCAAATAATAATCTTCTTCAATAAAAATTTCCATCTGTATATATATTTTGACATTTTGTAAAAAGTCAATTGAGACTGTCTAACAATTTTTCCTTCATGAAAGAAACTTCTAATGTCACTCTTTGTAACTAATTTTTAATATTTTCATGTTAGTAAGTATATTTATTGATAATATTATTCTGATATTAATCACTCATATTGCAGAGAAGTCTTGATGAAGATAATAAACATTATCGAAAGCTTGACTGAAAAAACGAAGAATATTCATTGAATCTAACATACCTGACTGCTTCCCAAATAAAAATCTTTCCTATATATGATATATAATATATATATATATATATATATATATATATATATATATATATATATATATATATATATATATATATATATATATTATATATATATATATATATATATTTTTTTTTTACCAATTGTTTATTTTTTTTTTTAATAAGGGCCAGCATAATATATTTTTTATTTCATTCGACGTTTCGACATTGTTTATGTCATCTTCAGGTAACTTTAAAATAATGTAAAACATGTAAAAGTTAAAAACATAATATCAATAAATCTCCAAATGGATTCGATTGATCAGGACCACAGCATGGGTGATGAGATTTTCGAAAATGTTGGTTCAGAAAATCAGGAATTACCAGTCAAAATCCGAATTCCAAGAAAATCTTTCAGTTGCTGAAATACAAGCAGCTGAAAAATACTGGATAAAATATAATGTCAATGTCAAGATCATTTTATCATTCACCTAATTTAATTTTTATATTTGGTTTTTATCTCAACCTGTTCTATTGGTGTTTATATTTATATTTTCCACAAAACGAATGATGTCGGATGTGAGGGCGGCAATTGATTCGGAAGCTCTAGAGTTCCAGTGTGGAATGTGTGAAAGGAGATTCAAGAATGGAAGAGGTTTGAATATTCATACAAAAAGGATGCACCGTTCTTATGATAAAGGCTTGGCCCCGCAAATGTGTGATGGATCTTTGACTTTGAATGAAGGTTCTTTTTCTGAAAATGAATCTTTCTCTGGCAGCCTAAATTCCCGTTTGTCGTTCCAAAAGTTGAACTCCCATATTATAAGAAGAATTCCAAAATCAGCAAGAGTGAGCGCTGCTGAAGCATTGTGCAGAGCAATTGACAACTGTGTTGAGTATAACTCCTTAGAAGCCTGGGAAAATCTGTTTTTTTTTCGCATATAAGTCTTTCTATCTTCCAACATCCAATAAAAATCGTAAAGAATCTCTAACGTCGATCATAAAAAGTAATATAAGAAACAATAATATTCCACAATATATATCTAAAGATATTCAGTCATTACCACCAACCACGAACCTTGCTAAGTGTGTAATCAATAAAGTCTCTGATGGGGATCTCATATCTGCTGTTCGAATCTTGTCGTCATCTGACACTATCGCAATTTTTGACAGTCATACTCTATCTGAAATTACGTTTGAAACATCCAACTGATTCAGAAGTTGAATATACAGGGAGTGAAAACTTTATTCCATTACAAGTCAATGAAATTGAAGTTTCAAAAGCAGTGAAATCTTTCCGTACTGGATCTTCTGGTGGACTTGATTCGTTGAGGCCATCGCACCTTCAAGATTTGCTTTCCAAAAGTTCTGGATCCATGGGCGAAAAACTTTTGAGTTCTTTGACTTCGTTCTGCAACTTCTTACTCACTGGAAAAGTCATACAGGATGTGATTCCCATACTTTACGGAGCCTCATTGGTTGCTCTCAAAAAAAAAGATGGTGGCATTAGACCTATTGCCGTCGGCTTGATTTTTAGACGGCTTGTGGCAAAACTAGCTTGTTCGAAGATAAAAGAAACTTTAGGTGAATTATTTCGCCCTATTTAATTCGGTTTTGGAACCCCAGGGGGATGTGAAGCCGTTGCTCACGCTGCTCGTCGATTTTTAAATCAACATCCAGATCCTGCCTCCACCGTATTCCTGAAAATAGATTTTCAGAATGCTTTCAATATGATTCATAGAAATATCCTTTTAGAAAGAGTAGAAGACAAGATTCCGAATCTATATCCTTTCATAAGCCAATGTTATAAGAAACATACATTTTGAAATTTTGGAAATAACACTATTTTGTCAGAAAGAGGTGTTCAGCAAGGAGACCCTTTGGGCCCAGCACTCTTCTGTTTATGCATTGATAATTTAACCAAATCAATCAAGGCTGATTTCAACTGTTGGTATCTTGATGACGGCTCCATAGGTGGTAAATCTGATGTAATTTTAGAACAGTTCAAGAAAATAATTTCAACATCAGAAAAAATTGGTCTTAAATTGAATTTTGAAAAATGCGAACTATATTTCTTGGACGACCTGAAATATGACATACCAGAAAATTTTTATAGTTTTGCTCCTGGTATGAAACTTATGAATAAAATCAACTGGACCCTCCTTGGTGCACCCATGTCAGAAGAATCTTTGGCACAATCCCTGAACCAAAAGACTGAATCTTTGAATTTGATGGCATCCCGCATGGATTCCATTCCAAAGCATATTGGGTATTTTCTTCTGAAGAACTGTCTAGCTATACCCAAATTGATATATACATTGAGATGTTGCCCGACTTGGCGCTGTCAAAATGAACTTGATCTCTTCGACTCAACACTCCGTATGATTTTGGAGCAGATTACTAATAATAATTTCAGCCTTTCCACGTGGCTTCAAGCAACACTTCCCGTAAATAAGGGTGGTCTGGGTATACGACAAGCATCTTCACTTGCTTTACCAGCTTTTCTTGCTTCGTTGAAAAGCATTCAACATCTGGTTGATCAAATTTTACCTGATTATTTTTCCAGTGTGCCCGATGTTTACTATATAGAGTGTGAATCTGTATGGTGTTCTAAAACTGGAACCTCTGCACCTGATAATAAAATTTCCCAAAAATCCTGGGATCTTCCTCTCATCGAATTGTCATCTAAACAAGTCCTTGACTCGGCTGTTAATTCTCCTCTTGAAAAGGCTCGACTGAAGGCAGTTAGTACGAAAGAATCTGGAGCTTGGCTCAACGCTCTTCCAGTTGCATTCCTTTATTAGATGATGAATCTTTCAGGATTTCTGTGGGTTTACGTTTGGGCTGTTCTATTTGTGTAAGTCATAAATGCAGATGTGGATTTATCGTCAACGAAAAAGGGACGCATGGATTGAGTTGTAGATTCAGTTCCGGGCGTTCGTCTCGTCATTCAACTGTAAATGACTTAATCAAGCGAGCTTTATCAACTGCTGATATTCCTGCTGTCTTAGAACCTTTGGGAATCATTCGTGATGATGGTAAGCGTCCAGATGGGATGTCTCTCATCCCATGGAGTCATGGAAAACCTTTAGTCTGGGACTTCACCTGCGTAGATACCGTTGCAGCATCACATATAGATTCAACATCCAGAAATGCTGGTGGGGCTGCAGATTCTGCTGAAAAGTCCAAATTGAAAAAATATTCTACTTTAAAAGATCAATACATTTTTTATCTGGTAGCAATTGAAACCTTCGGTTCATTTGGTGGTTATGCCAACGAATTAATCAATCATATTGGACAAAAATTGATCAATAAAACAGATGATCGAAGAGCAAGGACTTTTTGATACAACATATCAGTATCGCCATCCAAAGAGGAAACGCAACGTCAATTCTGGTTCTATTCCTGCTACTCAACGTTTGGATGATATATTTATTCGTCCACAAAAATAAATATGTCAAGGAGTATCCATAAGTATATTACTCGGAGTCAAATACCTGAAAAGTATAATTTGGATTCAACCACTTCCAAAAAAATAACGCGATCTACCATATCTTTATCCAACTCGATTTCAAGCAGCCTCCAATCGAGTTCCTTATTGCGGCGATCCAATGATAGAGAAAATCATTGCATAAAAGACTATTCCTTTGAAGATAGCAGTAGCAGTGAGCGCATCTCCCTCAGTTCTGATTCCATCAAACCACTTGTGCTTGGGAGCTCCAAAAGTCTTGGTCTTAATGGTTTGAAAAACATTGGCAATACCTGCTTTATGAATAGTGCAATACAATGTTTATCGAATACCAGATGGTTGCTTGAGTATCTGAGAAAAGAGGAACATTTGAAGGATATCAACACAAGCATATCAAGTATGAAGGGTGCTTTGATAAAAGCATTTGAAGAAGTGGTAAAAGAACTTTGGTCAGAAGATTCGTTTAATGTGGTGGTTAACACTGTTTCTTTGAAAAGCCAGATACGAAGATTTGCACCTCGTTTTATGGGTAACGCTCAACAGGATGCCAAGGAATTCTTCAGATATTTATTGGAAGGTCTTCATGAAGATGTAAACAGAGTAAGAGAAAGGCCTAAGCCTATGTTCATAGAAATCGATGAAAATTTGAGCGATAATGAAAAGGCAAAAGAGTCTTGGTCAAGATATCTTAGAATGAACAACTCGAAAATTGTCGATAACTTTGTTGGTCAACTGAAATCATCGTTGAAATTTACTTTCTGTGGCCATTGTTCCGTCACTTTTGACTCATTCTGGGACCTTTCACTCCCTATTCCAAAGAGTACTGGCAAACTCAGACTGTCGCAATGTTTAGACTTGTTTACTAGGGAAGAAATATTGGATGATGACGAAAAACCCACTTGTTCTAAATGCAAGGAAAGGAGAAAATGCACGAAGTCATTATCTATACATAAATTCCCCAAAATTTTAGTAATTCACTTGAAAAGATTTTCGCAGATGGAGAGATTCAGAGGAAAACTAAATGTCTTCATTGACTTTCCTCTCGATGGATTAGATATGAATATTTATGCAGTAGATAACGCAGCTCCGTGTCGCTACAACTTGTACGCCATAGCGGAACAACTTTTAATGGACACTACACGGCTTACTGTAGGCACCCTTATGCAGGCACGAGTACAATGACTCGAGAATATCACCGCTATTACCAAAATCTATCGTGAGTGGAGAAGCATACGTCCTCTTCTATGATCAAGAGGACACCAAATCACAGTTTTGAATAGAACATTTTACTTATTTACATTTTATATTTTATATTCATCTTTACCTTAATAAATATTTTATTTGTGAAAAAAAAAATACGTTACATAACATCAAATATGTTTAAAAATTAAAAGAGACATTTAAAACTTACAATATAATTCAACTATTATTCTTTCATTTCATTTCATGTTTCTTGATTGAATGAACGTTGTTGAATGTCTGAGATTGCTGGTATCGGGTTTGTTTTATCTGTTATCGTTTTTTTTTAAATAAAATACATTGGAGTGTTCGACATATTCAGTTATAGTTCGAGGGCTCTATACTATATTCATGCAAGACTTTTCCGTGTAGAGATGTAAAGATCAGTTTACAATTTATTTTTTTAATAAATTCATTGTTGTGGAGTGAGTGTTTAAAATAAGTTATTGTAGATTTGATTGATATTTTTTATGTCGTTTCTATTGTTGATACTGTTTGTATCTTTTTTTATATGAATAATTTCGAGGAAATTTACTAACTTTTGGATTTTTTCTTTTGTCAAAATTTTAACCTTGTCAAAATCGAATTTATGTTGGTTTTCTTTGTGTGTTCAGACAATGCTGTGATGTCCGTTTTTGAGTATTTGTGGGCTTGAATTCGTTTCTGTTGGTACTGTTTGGATTGGCCTATATATGTACTTTCGCAATCTTTACATGGTATTTTATATACGGTGTGGGTTTGTTTATTTTTTGGGATTCCAGGTTTTAATTTTGAGTATAAAATGTTATTTGTATTTTGTAATCGATGTGCTATTGTTATGTAGTATTTTTCTACCGTTTTGTTGATTTTATTGGATAATTTTTGTACGTATGGTAAGGGTATAAATTTTACTAGTTTCGAATTTCAACAGTTTTTGGGAACATACAATATCAAACATATAACGACGGCATCATATTTCCCACAGTCGAATGGAGCAGCGTCCAAAACATTAAAAATTCATTGACAAATCATTTAGGTCGTAATAAATAATGGATATCAATACTACACCAAGTTTTTTTTAATTCGATTATCGCAATGCCAGTCACAACACTAGAGGCGTTTCACCCTCTATGCTTATCTTAGAACTCGTTACCTGACCTTGTTCAACGATTTAAAGAAAGAGTTATGAAAAATCAACAAAAGCAAATTGGATATGTCGGAGGCAAAGAAAACAGAATGTTAGAAAAGGAGGAACAATTGCTCGTGAATGATTATAGGGAAAACGGATACCAGCACGTATATTGTTAGAGTACCTGATATCTATAAAACTTGAGAACGCCAGAATAATCAAAATAGAAAAAAAAACATTGTGGTTTTTTTGATAGAGACATTTCTACTGAGAGTAAGGGGTGTGAAAATGAAAATAAAAATACTCTCGAATCAAAGAATGACCATCCCAGTACTTCGTCTGTTTCATATATTAATGAAACCATCCGATCGCTTTATTTATGACAAATACGTTTTTTTTGCGGATTTAGTTATAGTTAATTCATGGTAATAATATTATTTTTCATTATTTATCACTTGGTGGTGGAAAATTTGATATATTCACGAGATTTAATTTATTTTATTCAGCAATCAGCTGTACATATTTTTTTGTATGGTAAAGAACGGGATACTTTTTATGCATATTATATCCAAAAACCCAGACATTCTACATATCAAAAACCCCACAACGCAATTGCAACCTGGTTCCAGAAGCCGTAAAACCAGGCGTAGAACTTACTCAGCACCACCAGCACCTATAAAAGGACCCCAAGACCGAAGTGCGTCACTTCTATTATTATAGTCGTCGTTTACGTATCGCATATAATTCTCATATATTTTTGTTACTTAAAATGCAAATGAAGTATTTATTTTAGAATAAGGTTGTACGAAAGAACCCTTAACAAATTGGCGCAGTCGTGCGGATTTCTTAACACCCCGAAATATCAGGGTGGTGGTTTTCAAACTTTCAAGAAACAAGAACCCAACGCAAGACGAGAGGGTCTCTGGAGCCTTGAGGAAACATGCAGAACGAAGCTCATGCCAAGGTAGCAAAGCTCATCCAGCCGGATTTCATCTTCCGTCACCCAGCGGAAGAAGAACAAAACGCCACGAATAAATAAAAAATAACAGGCTACCTGTGGATAGAAACACCTCGTGAATCCCCTGGCAGCAAAACTCAGATTTCATCCCCAGCACCCCGAAAGCTCCTGTGGATTAGGAACACCTGGTGATGCCCCTGGTAAAGAACTTCAGAATCCTCAATTGTAAGTACCTACCAATGAATCATTTCAGCAATCCAATTTCATACAGTTGAAACTATCGTACTTTTTCAATTTAAATCTTAAAAAAGACCTGTTTTGTTATATATCCCAATTTTGACTTTTCTCCCATTTTTGACAATCAAATGCTCTAAAAATGTCAGTTTCCGACGACGGTGCACATTTGAATCCCGATAACGATGTCAACAATCAAAATGATACTGCAATTGAGCCTTATAAATTATCAGAAATCTTTTCCATCATTCCTGATTACGAAGGAGAACCATTTTTCAATACCTTCTTAAATGCCTGTAACCATGCCCAGCAAATAGCAGTAGGTCAACAAAACTTTTACTTACAATTCACATCAGGAACAAATTGAAATCAAAAGCAGCCCAACTGAGAAACTCTTAAAATCCTGAAACATACGGCTAAATTAAAATTCTTTTAAATGCCCACTTTGGAGATTCAAGAGATCTCACATCACTTATTCAAGATTTTCAACGAATTCGACAAGTAAGTAGAAAACATGCTCTTGCTTTCTTTTCAAGACTTCAAGCTCAGCACGCCAAAATGTTATCTTGCATACTAAAATCAAATTTACCATAAATTAAAAAAGTAGCGCAGTCAAACCAAGGAAAATTTCGAATATATCACGTTACCCACATATGACAAGAAATGACCAATGTAGGAATCCGAACCTATTCTTATTTTAGTCAGAATCCACAAAATTATCATAATCCCCAATTTTATTCTAATCAAACTTCAAATTTCAACATGAATGAAAATCAAAATTTTTAGAGATTCCAAAATCCCCAACTAAGATTTTAAAACTCTCGAATGCGATCACTTCCAAATCAACAACAAAGTCAGATTCAAATAAATTCATTCCAGCAAAATAATTCTCAACCAAAACCCATAAACCCAAATCAAAATCAAATAAGACCCTAAGTAATTCAAAGAAATCCTAATTTTATACCAAACTTCCAAAACTAGAGAGCACATCACCTCAATGAGTATTAAGATCCACAAGAATCATATGTTGATTCAAAGGACTCTCCCTTTCGATATGATTTTTACTTTCCTAATGACTTTGATATTTTGCGTTTCCCAACTGTGACTTATCGCAATTTTATGACGAATCACTTGAGACATATGATATTTATTCCATTGGATTTTCATTCACTTCTAGCGTTGCCCCCCCCCATTAATTCAAGCCAGCAGAAAACACACAATCTTGTAGAACGGACAAAACTGCTTCAGAGAGAAGACAAGCTAACGAAAAAGTGAATTGCACCAATTTAATGATACCACAGTCACAAAATCCATTCCAAAACTTTCTTCAGAAATTCATCTAAATACAGTGAACCCTAATAATTTATACTATACAGTGCGTTCATAAAGTGTGGAAATGCTCGATTATCTTACGAGTTGATTATTTTCGGAGGTAGAGCTCAGACAGGTCGATTTTTCATTCCAATTTTCTACTTTTCTAACAAAAATTAATTTTTACCCCCATTACCTTACAAGATAGACGTCATCGATAATTTTTTTAAATGAAATGAGTATATTCTCATATTTATTTCATCATTTATTTTGCAATGAATACCTAAAAATTACCAGTATTTAGTTCGAGTATATTTTCAAACCTCAAGTAGGCTATGAAAACATCTGAAAGCCCTCAGCAACATTCAATTAAATGTATTGCTTGGAATTGAAAAAAACCTTATCGTTCATTGGATCCGTCGCCAAATTACATCCATATAAAGTTGAACTTATAAAGTGTGAATTTGACGGATTGTCTTCAAAATTTCTCATATACTGGTTGAGAAATTTCCTTTCTCTATATACGGGTGATATATCCAAACTTATTAATTCACATGGTAATTTTTTCCAAATTTTTTATGAATTTGACGGATTGTCTCCAAAATTTATCATGTACTGGTTGAGCAATTTGGACTTTTTAAACTTTTCAATTTACAGGGTGGATTGAAAAATTTCTTCTGTAGGTTGAGCAATTTTCTGAACCTTCAAATTTACGGGGTGGATTAAAAAAATTTCGTATGTATGTTGGGGGATCTCGGTGAATTTTTTTTTCAACTTTTTCAGTAAACCGGGCGGTATTTTTTCAAACTTTTTTTTTCGATTTTTCAACGTCATTCCCACACGCCTTCAATATTTTTGCATTGATTATTGAACAACCTTGCAGATATTACCACCGTGGTGAGTTCTATCCACATAAAAAAGGTAACTATATCAACATTGACGCTGCACGAGTATATGCGAGTTTCAGTTTAGTGTCTATCCCCTATTCGTCAAGCCATCCACGACGAAAATATCCTGTTATAGAATTCATCACAGAATCGAAGTGAGATTCCTATATAGCATTCATTCAGTTTATTATAATTATAATTTTCGGTTGAGCACATTTTATTTTTTTTACACGCGCAAGTCAGAACGACTTAGTGCGCATGCTCAGAATGGAGAGTGGTGAGGAAAAGTAATTCTTCTATAACTTCAGGATTGCGGGAGGAGCAACGTCATTTGCATTCCAACCTCCGTAGGAGTTAGACGTGTTTCTTTCATTCTCTCCTAGTTGTTTAATTGGGTATTCCCATACTGAAGATATGTGAGTATCTTGAGTGTTGACGGTTCAGAATTGGAAAAAAAAGGCCAATGGTTGAAAGTTCTTCGAAATACTTATGAAGTTTTGTTAAAAGTGTGTAATCAAAATAATGGTTTTGAATTTAATGTCTTATTATCTGACGAATCAACTTTTTGTATGAACGGTACTGTGAATACGCAAAATTTGTCGTTACTGGCAACAGAAAATCCCAATTGGACGATGGAAGCTTATATCCAATACCCTCCGAAAGTTACTTTGTGGGCAGGAATTCTTAGGAATACCATTGTAGGATCACATTTTTTTATGGTACTGTGACGAGTGAAAAGTATTTAGAAATGTAGCAAACTGATGTAGTTACATATTTAACTGCAACATTTCCTGGTCAAATAGATTCCACTATTTGGTTCACATTATGCTCTAGTGATTAGATATATTCTGAATGAAACCTTTCCCAATCGCTGGTTTGGACATCGGACACATTGAATGGCCTGCTAGGTCTCCAGATTTAACTCCTAAGGATTTTTTGTCAGGGTTACTTAAAAAATGAAGTATACATTAACCGACCTACCAATTTGAAAGACCTTGAAGAGATAATTCGAACTGAAATTCAACGAATTCTCACTTGTCGATGTTGTCAAACGTAACCCAAGAATTCATCAAATATTGTCAACTAACCCAAGAAGCTCAATTCGATCATTCGTTGTGGATATGTAATTTGTTCATTTTCACTAGGTGCTGACTACTTTTAATATTTTCGTTGCAAAATAAATAATGAAAAGAATGTTGAGAAATATGACCACCTGTTTTTTTTATACTTATACTGTAGCTTATAGTGTTACATATGATTTATGTAGTATGCTTGAACTCAGAAAAGTGTGGGCTTCCAATTTTAGATATGAAAATATAACCTTTCAATTTAAAAAAATTATCGATATATCTTGTAACGTAGTGGGGGTAAAAATATTCAATTTGAAAGAAAAAGTAGAAAATTGAAATAAAAAATCGACCTGTTCGAGCTTTAACACCGGAAATAATCAACTCGTGCGATAATGGAGCGTTTCCACACTTTATGAACGCACTGTATTTTCGATGCTACAGGAAAATTCAAAATTTCAATTGATACCGGAGCAGAAATTTCTATTTTTGAATCTCATATAGTTGCAAATCATCCTCTATATCATCCTACTGAAAATTCACCAATTCAAGGAAATTCAAATGGAAAAATTATGGTGAAATAATCTGTTATGATTCCCTTTAATTAATTTAATAATTTTCGTAAGGTTTATATTCATGACGTAGACATTGAATTCGATGGACTTCTAGATCCGAAAAATAATAACAATTTTAAAGAAGTTCCACTCTTCAAAGTTGAACAAAAAATACCATCCGAAAATTCAAAAATTCCAGAATGAATTAAAAATATAATTTCAACCAAACTAAGAACAGAACAGATTCTATGGCGTTTCTACGTAATTTTGGGTTTTGGCCCTGTTGATGTTTAAATTTCAACAGTCATCAACTTTATTCATTTGACAGTTAGCTATGATTTGGGCGTCCATTTTGCCTGTGCCACTGTATATAAAATCAATTGAATTGAAAAAGTATATTCCAACGTTATGATAGATGGGATATTTTAGTAAGTTAGGTAGCAATAAGTTGGGCATTCGAGATGAAATATATACGTAATTTGACCATTTTTCCGGTTTTCCTGTATACATCAATTAAATAAAAAAAGTACGTGACAGATGAGTGTGGATTTTTGCATTTCAATGAAGTTGAACTGAGTCTCCTGTCACTTTTTCAGGTTCATTCAGATTGCGAAAAAAGGAAAATATATTGAATATTCTCTTCCTGAAACTTGAGTTATTATATTTGATATGTGTATTAACTAAGAACCCTCAGAACTGCCACAAAAATAATTTAGCTAAAAAAACAACAACGAAAAAATGGTGATATCATTTTTTTGTTAATGTTTTTCAATCTATATATTTTTTAAGGTTGATAAAGTTGTGAGAACAAATTAAACGGCTCATATTCCAACCAGAGCAGCTTGTCAATCTGCTGGTTGTGATATATACACACCAATAGATTACAATCATTGATAGTGAAAGAAATGCATATTCCTTTATTTTATGGAAGTACGCTCAGAGAGTTTTGTATGACTAAATTATTTATAATGAAGTGTGCATCATAATTTGACATATTATGACAGATAACGGGTACAACAAACATTTTTTTGAAAGAAAGATTGCACTCCTGATGCACAAAACCATGAAATTGCCCGGTAAAATATTTTTTCACAAATGTGACAAGTTCAAAAATTTGCGGTTTTTGGTTTCTCTTTCAGTGGTACTATATTGATTATTTTGCTCTCCACGAACTGTGAAATATTTTTTATTCCATTCGAGAACCATTCCATACAATGTTTACCTTCATAACTATTGAAATAAGAAATTGAATCATCATAATACTTTAGGTAATAGCCCACCGAAAATGACTTGTGTAGTTGGTGTATTGTTGTTGTTCGTGATGATTTTGAATTGCATGGCTCTAATATTCATTCAATATTAACAATCTAATTTTGTTTGTAAAAATAATTTTTGAATTCTGTCATATTTTGGAAATGAAATTTTACAATCATCGTTTTTCTCACACAACACGAAATTATTTTTCGATTTCTCCTCACTAGTAAAGTAATTAAGACAACGATCACATAAATGAAACTTTTGTTGATTTTTGTTTACTGCATTGATATTAAACGGTACATATTTTCGATCCAGCAATAGTAAAATTTCATTTCAGTATCTTTGTTATCCGGTATTGGTGATGTGTGATTATTCAGTTTAGAAAAATAATGATTTTGAATCATCAACAAATTGACGTCACTTTCTAGTTTACTATTCAATTTCAACGCGAAAATATTTACAGAAATAATGTTTAATTTTTTAAATTTATTGATATGATTTAGTTCCATGGGCATTCATTCTTCTGTAGCATTCAATACAAGACTATATGGCGGATAGGATCTTAGATATCGATTCTCCTGTGGGCGGGTATAAAACACTAATTATACTCCAAAAGAAGCGTGCTTCATTATTATTTCGAATATTGATACATGATTTTTTTCAAGAAATTTGTGATGGTATTTTGACAAAAGAAGTTTTATTGACAATTTAATATTTGCTTATAGCTACTTCCAAAAATGGATTTTTTTTAAAGACTATTCGCTTGATTCTTCAGAACACTCTGACAGTTTATTCAATATGTAATCAATGACATGTTCACGATACCAAATAACTAGATCTGTCCCCGGATCTAAAACTGCAATCGGTGTAACGAAATATTTTTGACTAATTATTTCCTCATCACTTGATTAGTAGGACGTTGTCGGTAGGTTATCCCGTAGTTTTGTCCCGAATCACTCTAGAGTAAGGTTAGTATCTGCTTAGTTTTGCGTAGGATGCTTGAATTGGTACTCCAATTTGAAACATAGCATGGGTAGATTTCACAGTTTAGCAAGTATTGTAACACTATAAACAAAATTCTCAAAAAAAATTGTTTAATTTATGTTTATGTTTGCTACCCTGCTCCGACTAGTCATTTGTAAGATAAAGCTTCAATGGATGGGGGTAATGCATTTTGTTGATGACGTTTTTCTTTTTTTTTAAATTTATTATTCAATACGTATCTCTAAGTTCAGATAGCAATTTGGATATGATTCAGATGTTATGTGGGCGCCACTGGAACTTAAATTACTTGAGTTCCAAATTGAACTGAAACTATCCTCTTCCAATAGGATATGGATGTTTCTCAAACAGTATTGGTGATTTTATGTGAATATAATGATCCAATAGAACAACATTTGGAGGATTTGTATAGAAATTTAATTAATAAAAATTCAATCAACGTTTACAAATTCGAATGTCACATGGCTTTGAGTTTGTTATTTTAAAAAGAGAAGCTGAAAAGCTTTCAAAGCCTATTCATGCCGATATTTTAGGCTTCAAAATACTGTTAGGACAATGCATTGCTCGAACATTACAGATGATCATCAGTTAATTGAGTCAATTAATTAATATATAAAAATCTGACGGTGATTTCAAATTAGATACCCTTTTTCGAATGTCGCCAAAAAGAATATATGCATAAATTTTCCATCGTACGTTACCAATTCGAAGGTTTTTCAATAACTGTTATTTCTCACGTTGTCGGGATCTACTACACCTTTGTTCTTGGATATGTGTCCTCCTGGAGTTATACCTGTTGGAAGTGGAATAGCGTGCTGATTAATAACGGTAGGAGAAACCAAATACGATATACTCCGAAGCAGAAAGTCTTATTTTCCTTTCTTTATTTATCTCTAATAACTTCTTCAATGCGTTGTGTCTGACGTCAATGATACCAAATTTGATTAACTGCAAGGTGAATCGTTTTCTAACAATGGGGTTCCATAAAAAAGCCAGTGGTTATACACGCAAAGAGAGAACACATTATAGCATACTCAATAAAATATCGCGTTCGTAGAACAGCTTTTGATTCTATTTGCCATGAATCTGTCTTTGATTAGTAGTTTGATCTGACTTTCATCAATTAGTGTAATACAAAACATATACCGGGTGACACAGGATATCGGGCCACCCCTGTAACTTCTGCATTCGTGAATTGATTTTTCTGAAATTTGGAACAGTTATATAACCAACCATTTCGGATTTGATCACATTACAATCCAATATGGCGGACTTCCGGTTTTTCTGAAAATGCCAGCAACTTTGTTTTTTCAAATGGATAACCCTGTATATTTTTACATATTCAAGTTCAACAAGTCACAACAAGTCCAAACCTCATGTCAAATGTCATTTTCTTCAAACTCAACTGATATTGAAACGATAGCCAATGCTGAATTATCTACTTCGTAGGGGCCTACTGGTTGGCTAACAAATTATACTTCTAAATTACAAGTGAAACAAATTTTCGCCTTACTCAGTGCAAAAATTTTTATACCATATTCGTTTGGTTTGCTCGGTATGTATTGTCGAAAACTACACCTGTCTCTGAAAGCTTCCAACTTCTAATCAATAGTTAGGTACTCAAATGGTATATAGGCTGATTTATAATTTCGCACAAATGAATCGAACAGGCCCCTAATTGAAGCTAATTTGTACATTTCTCTTCTGTCTATACGGGTATTCATATCATCTGATCTCAAATTTTGAAGTAAACATTGAAATCTGCAACGGGACGTACATAAACGAAATTGCTCCACACCAGTTCCGTCATTGTTCCACATTTCTTCAACATTTAGGCGGCTAGATTTCAAAACACCTGCTTAATATAATATTCCAGTCAAAGTATGGATTTCCGCAACGTATGTTTCTTTCGCGTCCCTTTCTCGGGAGTACTTTTCTTGTATAGATCTTATGTGTTGATTCATGTACTGCACAATCATTTCAATAATTTCCATGGTGAAAAAATGACCCCATATCTCCAGCGGAGATTTTAAATTTTTAGTACATATCAGACAAATGACTGATTATATTTTCTGCTCTTGTTCTCACTATTTTTGGTGGAACATGCTTCATCCATTTAGTGAAGTTATCTTTCCCAAAAAATAGGTACCTGAAGATACTGGTTCCTCATTATCATTATCAGAAATGTCTTGCTCAGTGTCAGAATCTAAAAGTTAATTTTTTACTTCCTCATTTTCATCCTCATCTTACTCATCATCAACTTACACAATTTCTTCATCATTCTCCTCCAAACATTCCATCATAAGTTTCTGTAACCTTTCCTGTTCCTCTTCATATGAATGAATCATACTGAAATAATTGTATACCAATGATTATATCATAAAATTAATATTTCAATTATTATTACCTAAACTAATGCCAGCAACACTATTCCAAAAGTCAACAAGAATACTCACGTCGGACTCTCACTCCGCAATTGCTTACAACACAGAAACCATAAATGCGTCATCACTATGAGGCTGGCCGCACATTCACTATAGTCAGATACGATTGTCTGAAACGATTTCAAATCGGACTACTACCGCACACTGTCGACAAAATATTTCCGATTTTATTTGAATGTCGTTGTACAATACAGTAGGTATGTTCTCACACACCGCATAGAAAATGAACGATGAAGAGTTATTGGCAATTGCTTTTCTACTCTCACAACGGAGAAAAAAAGATAAAACGACGCTATTGGATACATCCGTTGAATACAAAAAGAATTCAACAAAGTCAGTTTCACACTTTGCATCTGAAGTTACGTGCTCATCCAGAGATATTTTTTTCGATTATTATCGAATGTCAATTACTTCTTTCAATGAACTACTTAATTTAATTCAGGCGGATATAAAAAAACGGGACACACACTTGAGACTTGCAATTTCCCCAGGAGAACGGTTAGCTATCACTCTCAGGTAAGATTTTTTTATTATTTATCAGTTATAATGTTAGGTGGCATAGTATAGGTTTAGTACATAATATATGATTATTATTATTAAAATGGAGAAACTCATATACAACAGCATTATCAGCATGTCCTGACAAGCGATGTTGTGAATGCTCCGGTGGCGATAATGGTGATTGTTGTTGATATGATGGTACTGGCCCAGTGGTATTAATTTCTTTATTAGGACTTGGACTCGGAGCGCAGATCATCTGGGGGCTCTGTGAGTAGCTGTGTGACGGAAGCGAAGAATACACATTTCGTGGAGGTGTGGGTAATGTAATTGTCTTTACTAGTTGTTACATTCCAATTTTGAAATCCATTTTTTGTCATTGTTTTCAACTCGCTTCGAAAATTTAATAAAAATTTTGTATCGTCGTCGTTATCAACTACGGGTTCTTGTTTCTTCTGCTTCATTATTTCCAGTATTTGACTTGGTATATCTTTTTTAGCCTTCTTCCTTTTCTCAGGTACTTCCTCCGTGATATGGTCTCCTACATTTGAGTTTTCATCTACACTGTCTTCTTGTTTAGTCTCATCTGTTGAAGTTCCTTCACCTCCATTGTCATAATTTCCTTCGTGGCTTAAAAAAAAATGCAAATTAAATCAACCTCTGTATTACTAAAATATTATATTACATGCATTTACCGCCGACTCTGCATATTTGGAGTTAGAAATGTTAATAGGTCGTGGTTAACATATTGCTTCTGTTTTTTTGCGCCTGATCCTGTTGGGGTATTTTTAATTTTATTAATATTTCTCCTAAAGCAGTCCCGTACGTTGTTCCATTTTTTTATATCTGCACCTGAAATTGAAACTTATTGTATAAGAAATTCCACAGACCGATAACTATTTTATTATGTATAATTGAATGATATGTCTTTTTTCAGATACCTTGCTACAGGAAAGAACTTTGAAATGGTCAAGTATGATTTCTTAATGGGAAGCAGAACCATATCTGCAATTGTGAGAGATACATGTGAAGCGATGTGGGGAGTGTAACGACCGTTGGAATTGCAACCACCATCATCAAAAGAACGATGGCAAGAAATAGCCGAAAATTTCAACAGCAAAGCTAATTTTCCGAATTGTCTAGGAGCAGTAGATGGAAAACACATTCGACTTATTTATCCACTGCATAGTGGTTCCAACTATTATTACTATAAAACATATTTTTCTATAGTTCTGTTCGCTGTGGTTGATGCTGACTATCGTTTTATTGCAATTGATGTGGGTGCATACGGGAAAAAAAGTGAGAGCAGCATTTTTAATGATTGGACCTTTGCAAAAAACTTGCTGAAAATGAGCTAAATTTACCCAGTCCCAAAGCATTACGACATACAAATTTACCACCGTTGCCACATGTATTTCTGGGTGACGAAGCTTTCTCTCTGAATACAAATTTCTTGAGGCCTTATCCGAGAACAAATTTCAATCAACAACGTCGAGTTTTTAACTATAGACTGAGTCGGGCACGTCGTTTAGTAGAGTGTACCTTTGGCATACTTTCGAACAAGTGGGGGGTATTTCATACTAATATGACTATTCTGCCAGATTTTGCAGTATTGGTAACAAAAACAGCTTGCGTATTACATAATTTTGTACGCGCAAGAGATGGCTATAACTTTGAAGATTCTCTTACTCATTTATTTTGAAGATAGCCCATTTCGATGTCCACAACATGGATCTACCAATCAAGGCCAAAATATAAGAGATAGCATTACAGAGTACTTCGTTTCACAGGCTGGGGAAATACTTTGGCAATATAGGCGTATAAATAACTAACCCGCAAACTATATAAGAACAATTTAAAAAAATTAATAGTATTGTACTTACATATCTCCTTTCTTTCCTGGTCATTTTTACTGTTCTAATCCTCAAATAATTCCAAACAGATTTGTTTCCATGCAAGATCTTCTGAATCGCGATCATGATAAAATTAATGGCTAACATTCCACAAGCGGGGATATTTTTCGACCGCGGTAATTACATTTTCAGTATCGCACATGGTTTCATACGTCTTTTCTCTACAACTAGTCAAAACTGATGAAACTGACAAAAACAATCGTATGTTTGCGGTAGACTATGCAAAAACAATGCACGGCTTGCCTCCCGGTAGTCGGATCAGACTTTTTATAGGTCCGATAGTAGGACGCACTGCTCTTGCATCCGAGTCGGACGTCCGATCCGATATCTGATCGTAGGTGTGCGATATGATCGTATAAACTTCTAGGTATTTGAGCGTCAGATGCCCTGATCCGACAATCGTTTTAGACAATCGGATCCAACTATAGTAAATGTGCGGCCAGCCTAAGCCGGTACTCAGGATACTGAAACATATTTAGGAAGGTACAGGGAAGTATAAGACTCGAGAGGTGGGGGTGTGTTTGGAATAAGACAATAAAGAATGCTGCGGAGTGAGAGACCGCGCGCGAGTTGTGGAAGGTTGATACCATTCTTCGTTCACAAAGGCCATTCTGTTATTTTCTAGATTGTGGAAATTGGCAAACACTGTTGACAGTTTGGTGACGTTGAGCGGTTATTGATAAGACCCCTGGGACTAGGGTAAGTCTGATTTTGTAGCTTTTGGAAATTCAATTTCATTTGTGTTATGAATTATTGTTGAGGATGGGACATACGGTGGCTCTATCAAATTTGCGATATTTCCAGAGCAGAGCGAGGCATGACAGACATGTTAGTTATACGTAAGATGTCTAAAAACGATGGTGTATTCACTTATACCTGTAAAATATTGGAACAAACTGGGGGACACCAGCCCTCTTGATGAAGGGAGTTATCTAGAGTTTCAGATGGCGCCGACGTTGTTTCTCGCCATAATTCAATATACAGCAATTACAGACCACACAGATTGTTTTTGTGATTTGTGTCTCTGATCTGTTCTGTGATTGTGCTTTTGTCGCCGTTAAGGTTATGTCAATTCGTTGTGAAATATTTTGAGGTTGATCGATCGATGTAACATATTTTAGAACAAACTATTCCATGTACTTATGTCAGTGTTATATAGAATTTTCGAGAGGTGCTCCGAAATAATTCTTATTATGAACCGTACCAATTTATTTTGTATGGTTGATTTTCTATCGATACGGCTCCACCGAGTTGGTACTTATGTATTTCTGTCCCTGTTTGCTCATGATAAAAATCTCATGATGAAGCGGATAATGGTTTTATGAAGTGCTGTGAATTACATATAATTTCTTAATTTAGCTTTCAAACCAATAAAAGTACGGGAGATGCAATCTCTTACGCTTTCTGAAAAATCCATATTTTAGTCTGAAGGAAGTGTTTTGCGACATATCTAAAGCTTTCGACTATTACGTAAGCTTCATCTCTACAGCTTCAAAGGACGAATCTTCAATTGGTTCGGTTTCTATCTGAGTGAAAAAACCTCTCAGCTTTTGGATAAATTAAGAAGTGTTCATTATTTTGGCAGACAACACGACTATCTTATCGCAAGAACTAAAATTACCTTCATATAGCGGAGTAAAAATAGCTTAAAATCATGCATCATTTTGGAATCTTGGAGGACTCCATGGATTTTCCTAAAACCTTCTGATATTACTTAGAAATTGCTTGCAGCAAAAAGTTATGAACTTATATTCGTGCGCTTCTTGTTTATTAATTTTTTAAACAATGAAAAACAATTTTGTTAGTCAAATTTCACCCAAATTGATGCTATAACAGTTTTTGAGGTCGCTGAACCAGAATATGACATTCAAAAAACGATAGCGTGGCCAGTCGTAAAGGTAGATTTTATGACTGATAATTTACAGCTACCTATGTTTTTATTTATGTGTACATCTCGGAGAAACATTTTTTGGGTAAAAGTTGTGGAGGTAATGAAGCTCTATCAAACGACTTATAGTTTGCCGATATTGGGTATAGAAATGAAATATTGCGAATTTTTTTAAATCTTTCAACAGCTGCCATTTTGAGACTATTGGATCATTTTCGAAATTAGCCGAGGTATTCATGAGAAGTATTGTTGTTTCATTCGGTTGAAAAATGTGGCCTCCACTCATCACATTTCGTTCTATCCCACATACAAGTTTCTATATCACATTTTAAACAAGAGTGTTTGAAGCATGGCCTCAAAATTAAAATTTTGATTTTTTTTAAAGTAATCAATATTTTGGGCCATGTATTTTTTGAAATAATTTTTTTTTCGCACGTAAGCAAAGAATTTTTGCAGCTTACAGTTTTCATTTTGAAGAAAAATTGTATTTACCTTTTTGGTGAAAATTTCCATTTTTGCGAGTGGCACCATTATTTATTAATTTTTTTTAATATTCAATATACAATGTAACTTGGCAACTTATTTGTTGAATAATTAATCAAGCACACACTTTACGGTTGGTAACTTTTTATATGTTTTTTCCAACATCATCACTAATGTACAGTAAGAAGTTACCATCATCCCCCAACTTCTGAAAGCTAAAATCTAATATTACTCCACTATTATGCGTAGAGCGTCAGGTGAGCACTAAACTTGCCGATCAAGTCTTCTCTGATGTTCAATCTCTCTCTAACATTCGAACATTATATTTGCAATCCAATATAAAGTACATCAAAAGATAAACTTATATTCCTATTCTAAACAAAATTTTTAAGCAGGAACTCATTTATAAAAATGAACAATTCGTCAATTTACTAAATAACGTAATATTTTGCGTATTTGATACAATTTACACTTATATTAAAAAATAAAGTGAGGTCGTAATATAAATATATGTTGGTTAGGTAAACTTATTTTTTTTCTATATAAACGTTATTAAGTTTTATTTAACAAAAAATTTCATGGATTTTGGAGCAACATTTGTTTATTTTCGTCGAAATTTCATTATTAATTCAATTTCATTAATAAAACCAATCAAACTTTCTTGAAGTACAGATAACAAGCTTCAGAAAGTACTATTGAAAAATCATTATATCACATTTTGAACTAGAGTTTTTGAAGCATGTCCTAAAAAATTCATTCATTAATTTTTTGAAATTATTCAATATTTTGATGACTGTATTTTTTGAAATAAAATTTTATGATTATTTTTCATTTCGGGACTGAACTGTACAAATTTCAGATGTTTATCTTGAAAATGTAAAGAATGGCAGATCTTTAATTGATTTTACGGAAAATTCTACTTTGACAACTTCATAAATGTTCTATTCCTATTCATTTTGTTTTACATTTGAAAACAAGACATCTCATTAGCTACTTTTTCCGTCTTTCATTAAAATTTTTTGTTAGGTTAATTTAATCAATTATATCAAAAGTTTTAACAAATTAAGTGAAGCGCGCTCGTGGCTACGTGCTTCTCAAGAGATGCACTTCAGTGTCGCTACCTCACGTTTTCGTAAGTTAGAAAAAAAAATCTGCAGCTTAGTTTTCTTTAAAAAATTTATTTATATACCTTTTTTATATAAAATCTTTCATTCTTTCGAATGGCAAAATCAGTTTTTTTTAAATTATATATTTTTCAAAATATTCAATAAACAATGTAATTTTGAAACTTATTTTTCAGATAATACATTAAGCAGACACTTTACGGTTGGTATCTTTTTATATGTTGTTCCTTACATCATCACTAATGCCCAGTAAAAAGTTCCCACAGTCCCCTAACTTTCTGAAGCTGAATTCTAATATTACTCCACTACTAGTCAAATGACTCGTATATGTATAAATTAATTTGAATCTTCTCTGAAATTGAACTACCTTTGCCCATTGTAATAATATGTATGTATATAGTAACTAGCGAATCAAATAATTTTATCATTACTTTTATATTTATTTTTTATATTATACATATTTTGTATAAACAATTTCCCATGAGATGACAATCTTCTGACTAAAAGTATTGGAAAATTCTAAATATAGTGGATATTTTCTTCCAAAGAGCCATGGGACCCTCTGCGGTGGTTCGGAATTTACTAGCCAAAATCAAGATATCTTCATAGAATGAAAAGTCCACGCTTACTTGTGAAATTCATGTGTTTATTAAAAATTATAAATTATCGTAATCATAGTCATTAGCCTTATCGATCTTGGGAGTGGGCCTTGTTCTTCCGAACAACTGCTTGGTTTAGATCGCCCTCCTCCGATTATCTCATGCGGGGTGTTACTGAAAAATAATAGAGAAGCATTTAGATTATTGTTTTCTCCCCTCACGTTTGATAGTAGGGCTCACCTTTTCCGGAGAAGTCATTCTAAGATAGCTGGAAGCAGCCTAGACTGTCGCACACCAGGATTAATCGATTTCTCAACTTCATCAACAGATTTTATGATATCTACAATGAACTCTCTGATTTTGTTCATATCAGAAGGTTGTTAGAGGGGTAATAGTCTGGCAGAGATGGGCAGTGAATGACTTGGTACTAGTTTGTATCCGAAAGTTTAATGGAACAATGTCATCGGGGACATTTTCCAATCCCCTCAATTTTCAAGTTAATTCATCTAGAGACATCAATTCACTCTCCTACCTTTCCTCATTCCTTCGTGGAAGTTTCCATGATCCCAAAAAGGCCATTTGAGAAGAAATCACTTTGACTTCAAGTAAAATCTGATTTTTGACAGACAGATGTAACACTGTATGGTAGTAAGTTTCGAGGATTTCATCTCATTTTCGCGCCAACTGTTCTGAGTGGGAAACTTGTTTGTAGAACTATAATCTTTGTAAACGATCAATTCACAATTTTTTGCATGAAGTAATGTTGACAGAAAAATACATTTTCATAGTTTGACATTTTGCGTGACAAACAACAAACATTTCTTAACCGCGCCATCTACTAATGAAGTTCTAAGCAGAATTTAACGTTTTTCATTTGTTGTCCCCCAAAAATTCTAAACAAAATCGAATCAGTGAATACACCAGGGTTTTTAGGCATCTTAGTTATACGTCATTTCTTTTAGCAGAGTATGGGACATACAAGATGGACCATCACATTTGCGGTTCTTATTGTACATGGTGATGCATACCGAGTATTTCTTATATTAACATTTTGATAATTATTTTGAAACATACTGGGTGTCTCATCCATTATGAGACATACATGGTGAACCATTACAAGTATGGTAGTTATTGTACATGGTGATACATAAAGGGTATTTCTCATATTATCATTTTGGGGTATACAGGGTGTCTCACCCATTGTGAGATATACGGAGTGTCTCACCATATTGAGATATACAGGATGTCTCATCCATATTGAAATGAACAGGGTGTCTCATCCATATTGAAATATACAGGGTGTCCACCCATATTGAGATATACAGGGTGTCCCATCCATATTGAGATATACAGGGTATCTCAATAGTATTCTTTAATTGGTGAATCAATATCGGGGTAATGTTTGGTAATATTATATGATATGGACCTTTTTTCACAGAAGGTTATTTTCTTTCAGGGTTCTTGTGTCTGGCGGTGTGTCTTCTGGTGCCTGGCGGTGTTTCCTTAGACCTGGCAGAGGGTTTTTTTCATGTACTTGGTAGAGTCTTGTACCTGGCACTTGTACCTGGCAGAGACTTCTCCCGTTGGTCTGTTCTTTTTATTCTTGGCTTACCAGTTTTTAAGTTCCGGTACAGAAGTTTCCGGATACTAGATTTTTGGATACCAGATTCCGGATACCTGTTTCTCCGGACATCAGATTTGGTTACACGCAAGATTTATTTATTTATTGGTGAGTTGATATTTGTTTCATACGACCCTATTGTGGATTTTCGTTGTTCCATAGATTATCATATTGTTGATTTCTAGTATGGATACTCACTTTCCAACCAACGCCTCCACAAAAGGTGTGATGCGGTAATTAAATCGTCATATCGCGTCTCGTTATAGTTGACCGTCGCTTGCGCCTAAGCTCATGCGTCGTTGATGGGGTTTCACGTTACTTTGCGCTCCCATTATATTCAATTTCTGCTGTTCTTAGTATCATGGTGTTTGGTGTTTGATAATTGATTGAAGTTTAGATGTTTGTGTTTATCTGACAGTGTGAAATATATATTGACCGTTAACTTATGTAATCTAGGCAATCCTCTGAATCATCAAAATTAGTCATCGGGATTCGATCTTATTTTTTATTTCCTTTCAACAATAACTGATAGATTGTTAATGTTGTGTGGAATCTTCTGGGTATTGGGACATACATCTATCTGGCGCCCATTTACATCTTATTAAAACAACTACTTGGCTACAAAATATACGAGTAACAGATCGGATCACAATAAGATGAAGGAAATAGTGGAAGGCAACATTCTTGAAATGCAACCAACGGACCACACAACTCCTAGATACGAATTTCGAAGTGATCATACAAGACCGAAATGAATGGACATACCACACCACCAAGAGCAAACCTGGAGAGAGGATCTGGTACACAGACGGATCCGAGACCAAGGAAGGAACTAGTGCTGGTATATAAAGTGAGGGAAGAAACTCCCAAACGAGCAGTCCACTGGAAATAGTTACTTCCGTATTCCAAGCGGAAATGTACGCAATCTTGCAATACTTGAGAGAAAACAACATGAGGGAAGTGCCCAACACACGAATCAAAATATGCACAAAGAGCCAGCCATTACTGAAGGCTCAGGGATCAAAAGTGACATCTGGTATGGAAATGCCGAGAAGAACTCAGTGCCCTCGCAGAACACAACAAAATAACTTTGATGTGGATTCCAGAACACTGTGGCATCGAGGGCAATGAAAAAGCTGAGGAACTAGCTAGGGCGGGCTCATCAACTCATGCACCACGAGAAAACATGTATTATAGAACCATCGAAACGAAGAACTGAAGAACTACTCAAGATGAGTAGGAACCAAGTCAGAACAATAACGGGCCTTCTCCACGAGTTAAGATCACGGGTGCCTTACCTTTTATAGTGGGATCCGAAACCACTCATGGGGCCTTGACAAATTTTTTGCCGGCTGCGGGAGTCGAACCCGCGCCGGGTGGGAACAGTGGGCATAAGACTAACGCTCGTGATACTAAGTCACTTACCCCATTAACTCTTTGAGGTACGGAAATTGCGATGTAAAAAATACCGTTGCAGTACGACAAAACAAAAATCGAAAAAATGCAAAAATGGTGGTTTATTTCTTTCCAGTAAGTCAATCTAAATGCAAATTGGGATATAAAAAAAATGAAAAATTGCAAAACAACATATATACGGTGGTATATTTTGTAAACCACCATACTTTAATACAAATATAAAATAATGTTTCAAGTAAAAATTAACTTTTCGCATGAAACGATTGAAAGCACACTTTTGTTTTTCCCAAACATAATGGCACTTGGCACACATTACATTGCCAATTGGTACGAATATCTTTTTTCTTCGAGCTGCAGTAAGCACATCTTCTGCGACTGGTTCTCATTGGCTTGTGCGCACTTTCTGTTGTTCTAACGGCATTTGAAACAGTGGGCTTATGATTACTAATGGGCACTGATAACGAATCCATTGGTATAGCTTGTTTTTGAACCAATGTTTTGGAAACCAGGCCTTCAGAAACTTTTCTTCGTAAATCTTTGAGACTAAGTTTGGTATTTTCTTTATGGTAAAGTTTATATAGCACAAATGCATTGGTTATTGCTATGTCCAGAAAGAAAAAAAAAAGGGCCACCATTTATGGCTTTTCCGATCAAGCCCATAATATGCACGCATTTGGTCAAATTTGTCGACAAAATTCATATTTTTATTATAGTCGCTTAGTAGGAAAGGGCAAGGAATATGCATAATACTGTCATCTTTTTCTCGTCTTTTTACTTGTGTTACCATTGTAGGGTTATGATAGTTCGATAACATATGCACAGACCTCTCGTCACGCCATTTGACAGCTGTCAATCCACTATTACTGATGAACCACTCATAATCCCCCCCTTTTAGGTCTTTATCACTTTTGAAATTGGCAAATGTTTTCTGGTCGCATTTACCGTTCCACAGGCGTGATGTTTTGAATCGGAAAGGTCTTCCATTAACTTTACGGAAGAAAAAAAAATGTCGAAATATATTCTGTTATTTTTATTTATAAGTGGAGCAGCTAAACTTTTCACAACTCGGGCGCCCAAACTTTTTTCTGTCTTATCACCAGTCTTTCCTGTGTATATATCAAAATTCCAGCAATAACCTGTTTCATCTGCTAGAACCCAAACCTTATACCCTCTCTTTATTGGTTTTTTTGGTAAGTACTGCTTGAGGGAAGACCGCCCTTCGAATTTGATCATTGATTCGTCGACAGCTATATTCTCATGAGGCTGCAGGCATGACTGAAAATTGGTTTTAAGTTGATCAAGAAAAGGTCGCACTTCATGAAGTTCATCAAAATTGGCAGCGCCACGTACTGGCATAATGCTGTTATCATTTAGGTGGAGGTTCGAAAGAATCCAGCCAAATCTATGAAGTCTCATTAGTTTGCTTATATAGGGATCGTGAAGGTCTGTGGCAGAACTCCAATGATCTCGGTAACTTGGATAACTTTTTATACTCATAAGAATATTTATACCTAAGCAGGTTTTAATTTCGTCAACGCTCGTTTGCGTATATGCCTTTCCTCTAGCTTGAAATGTTTGTTCTGCATAGAGATTTGTTTGAAAAACAATGTGCTGTAAAACATCATCGGTAAAAAGGAGATTAAATGCTTCATAGGGACTAAAGCTTGCACGAGCTTGAATCAAATTTGGAAGACCGAAATCTGCAGTGAATATGTCTGGGGTTTCAAGATAAGGAACACGCTTATCCCAAGTAGTTACCAAATTGTTTTTCAATCTCTTTGCTAGAGTAAAAAGCGGCATTGTATCTTCTGCATCGCATTCACCTGAAGACGAAAGTTCATCTTCTGCTTTATCAGACACCACAATTTCACCAACGTCTGGATTGTCAAAGATATCAGCCGGAACATCTGCTGCAGTACCTTCACTTATTGACTCGGCTTCACTATCATTATCTGAGTCACGATCAGAAGGAATTGGGAAACAATCGTTTTCGATCATATCTATTTCAGCATATAGTTCATCTTCTGTCATGTCAACCAAAGTGAATCAGAGTGCATCACGCCGGCGGTTCATGTGCCTAACAGCACGGTGGTACGATTTTCAAACACTAAAAAAATATCAAAAATCAGGTCTTTAACATAAGGTACATCAAAAATGTATACCGGCTTACCTTACCTTACTTATAAATAAAAAATAACAGTTTTATTTTATAAACAAAACCTCACATCACGTCAGGCTATGCAAGAAATAAACAACTGCCGAAAACCTCAAACCAAACCGCCACAGTTCGACAACTTTGTGTCAGCGGACACATTAGGTGGCACACGTTTCGTACCGACGAACGCAACACAAATAATTTTAATTTCGGTGGTACATATTTTGTGCCACTGTATCAGAAAGGTCGAGAAGAAGGTGGTTTAATTTGTAATCCAGCGTACTTCGAAGAGTTAATCAATCCATAATGTATCACTAATTATTTATAATCAAGTAACTCACCCCACAATCTATTTCAATTCAATAATATCAAAAAATGTAGCCGGGTAAGATTTTCTAACGTCTTTGGTTGGTTGGTTGGTTAATACAACAGCTTATTTTTCTGCTGGGAAATTGGCTTTTTACTTTTCACGATTTGCTAGTCAGGCTTGCCACTCCTACTGAGAAGGAATCTTTTATTTAGAATCCTATCGAGGTGGGATATGTATGGAGTATTTCTTTCTGTCACTGGGTACCGCCAGTTAAAAGTTATCTTTTCCGGCGTACCTATAGATGTTATAAGCTCGATGATGATTTGTTTACGTTGTGTCTCGCTTCGGCCAGAGCTCTTTGGATCTTTGGCTGGTGACTATTCCGTACTGATGAGGGCCAAAAAGCCTGAAACCGGTATGCGGATTGTTAGGCGAACACGACATAAATTGAACATAATCGAGCTTATCAGAAAGAAACATTTGCAATCAATTTCCATTTATATGAAATTTTGCATGGATTTTCAGGTGAATATCATTCAACGTTCTGCGTGGTATTAGCCAGGAAAGTAGTTGTTTTTTCCCTGTGATCTACCATTTTGTGGTTCAATTTATATTGAATCCTTGTGTGAAAATAGACTGTGTACTTCGATTTTTCTATTTCATTCCACTTTTCACATGGCTTTTTACTTTTCAATAAATAATAGTTTAAAAAAACTAAAAAACACGCTTTCATAGAAAACCAGACCAAAGAAATATATAAAAAAAAAAAGTATTTTATTTTAAAAAAGCGTGGGTGCATGGTATCGCCTCGGCCAACAATTACCTGTGATCTGAGACATTTCTTGCTTTACTGCCCTAAGTGTGTAATGTACTAAATAATTATTGATACCATGCACACCACGCTTCTTTTTGAAGAAAATACATTTTTTTCTTATTTTATATTTTTTTAGTCTGGTTTTTTATAAAAGCGTGTTTTTAAGTTTTTTCAAACAATTATTCATTTCCTACTTTTTAGTGTGGTTTATTTATAAAAGAGTGTTTTTTTAGTTTTTTTTTAAACTATTATTTTTATAATTTTTTTTAAATTAAAAAATTTAATAATCTTATCAAATTAGGTAATCATAATCTCCGACCCCAAAAACCCCCCACATACCAATTTTGAATAGAATCAGACCATAATCACAAAACTCGGCCGCCATTTTAAAGCCTCCATCTTGATTTTTCAATTTTACAAAAGAATCATAATATTTGACCCTAAAAACCCCCACAGACCAATTTTGAATGGAATCAGACCATAATCACAAAACTCGGCCGCCATTTTAAAGCCGCCATCTTGAATTTTTCAATTTCCACAAAAGAATCATAATATTCGACCCCAAAAACCCCACATACCAATTTTGAATAGAATCAGACCATAATCACAAAACTCGCCGCCATTTTAAAGCCGCATCTTGAATTTTTTTTTAAAAAAATCATAATATTTGACCCCAAAAACCCCCACATACCAATTTTGAATGAATCAGACCATAATCACAAAACTCAGCCGCCATTTTAAAGCCGTCATCTTGAATTTTTTAATTTATTCATTGCAGCGTTTACCTCTTCGTGATTTACTGGTCCTAGGAAGAGTGAATCTTTTGTTTTTGGGAGGTCATTCAGAAAATCACTAGAAGATTGGTTAATATCAGGTAATGTTAGGATGATCTCCTCGGCAACATGAGTGAAATACCCGTTGAAATCGTCAGGACTGAGTTTAGATATTTTAGATTTGTTTGCTTCCTTATTCCTTTCGTGATTCATTAACTTCCATGAATCTTCAGCTTGGTTAGTGGAATTTAGTATGAATGAATTGTAGGAGTATTTTTTTGCGGTAGCCAATACCTTATTATATTGAGATTTGTAGAGACTGTAAGCAGCTCTATCTTGTGGATCGTTTGACGAGTCACATATTATTTTTATGGAGAGTAGGGAATCTCTCATGGACCTTAGGTTGTCGTTAATTTTTTACAGGAGATCTGTTTTTGTAAGCAATTTTTTTCTCAGGAAAATGTTTCTTCACCATTTTTTTTAACTTGTCCACTAGATAGTTTGACAAAAAATTACAAATTTGTTGGTTTTCTTGGGGTGAATTGAAAATGGTCCAATCCAGGTCCAGAAGTGACTCATTCATTTTACCAAGGCCAATTTCATTTATTTTTCTTGTGAAGGTTTTTGCTGAAAGAGTATTGTGTGGGATTTTTACAAGTATTTTTGGGGCCCGGTGGTCTGAAAGTCTAGGATCGACTATATCCACAGAGTAACTGGATTTATTAAAGTTTGTTAGAATGTTGTCTAGGCAACTGGCAGATCTAGAGCTCACTCTGGTATACTCATCGATTGTGAATCTCAGACCAAAGGACTGTATAATTTCTGACCATTCCAACGTTGATTCGTCACTTTTTTAATATTCATGTTGTAATCACCCAGTATAATGATTTGCTTGTATTTCGCGAAAAGCTTGTCCATAAAATTATCGAAATGTACAAAAAATATCTGTAAAGTTCCATGCACATAAGATCTATACGTAGTGATAATACAAATATCTGTGTTTGAAAGCACAATACCACACATTTCTGAATGGAATTCTCCGCAGTATTGTGTGAGATCTATGGTTGATAAAGTTTGCCGTTTTTGATCATCCATAACGGGTACTTCTACATTTTTTTGAACCATCTATCAGTGGATTGCTCAGGTGCAACAACATGATCATCTATAATCTCCACGTATGGAACAGCTCGAGACAAAGCGTCCGGCACCAGGTGATCTTTCCCTTTTGCGATGGAGAATATCGAAGTCATATTGCTGTAGCCTGAGTGCCCATCCCCGACGAGATTTTTTGTGTTGAAAAGCCATTTAAGACTGAAATGATCCGTTATAACTGTGAACTTGGTGGCTTCCAGATATGGTCGAAGTTTCTCCACAGTAAATAAAACAGCTAGGTGCTCTTTTTCCGTTGTTGAGTATTTTCTTCCATTTTTCGTTAGTGAACGACTCAAATAACAGATAACTTTCCCACCATCTTGGTAACGCTGGGAAAGGCTATGTCCAATACCATAGTTGGAAGTGTCAGTTTCGACAAAGAATGTTAGGTTGATGTCTGGGCAGGCCAAAATAGGAGCAGACACCAGATTTTGTTCCACAGATTTCAGTGCTGCCTCGCAATTCTCGTCCCAAACAAGCGATCGGTTCTTTTGTGTCAATTGGGTTAAGGGAGAAACAACTGAAGAAAAAGAAGGTATGAAACGTCTGTACCAGGAGGCCAGGCCAACTATCCTTTTTACTTCAGAGATGTTACGGGGGATATGTATGTTCAAAATAGCACTTACCTTATCAGGGTAAACCATGAATCCGAACTCGTTTACCACTTACCCTAAATAATGCAACCCTGAGCGATAAAAAGCGCACTTTTCCCTATCCAGCCCCACTGATTCGTTTTATTACCTCATCCAACACCTCCATGTGCTTCTCAAAAGTGGAAGTACAAATAATAACGTCGTCTAAATAGACGAAGGTGTAGCTGTCAAGGTCAGCACCAAGGATATGATCATTGAATCGTTGCCAAGTGGCGGGAGCTGAATGTAATCCAAACGGCATTCGTTTGAATTGGAAAAGACCGCGATTGGGGACGGCGAATACTGTCAATGGGCGGGACTCTGGAGCCACTGAAATCTGCCAGTAGAGTGATTTGATGTCCAGTGTTCATAATTGACGCAAAACCTCCACCGTCCATCATTTTTCTTCACCCTTACAATCGGGGAAGACGATGGTGAGGTGGATGGTTCAACTATATCCTTGGCCAACATGTCTTCAAGCTTCTTTCTCATTGACAATTTTCTGAAGCGCAGGAGAAATAGGGTAATACCTCTGTTCAATAGGCAAGGATGTAGTATGTATCACATATTCTACGAGATGTGTACATCCTAAGTTCTTACCCATACTTGAGGAAGCTTTCTCAATTACCTTGTCTAGGATATCCCGTTGTTCCTTATTTGAGGAACTAATGTCCTGAATACCACAAATCTGATTATTAGACACTGTAAAAAACTGTGATAACTAATAGCCGGGGTTCGTAAAACACTTCAATGACTCGTTATTCATTAAACTGATTGGAAACTAACGAATATTCACTGAATACGAAAATATATTGATTCAAAATAAGAAAAACTCATACAATATTTTTCATGACAACTTTTTTGATTAACTGTCAACGTCTATTCTTCATTTCACAGGGAGATACTAAATTAATTATTCCTGCTTGGAATTTTTTACATCCTCCCCGGGGCCGAAAATAATATCATCTTCAATTTCCAAGGGGTACAATAACTGTACAGGTCTTCGTAATAATGTTCCATTTCCAAGACGAATAAGGCACGCTCTTACATATCCATCTCTTCCTGGAAAAACTTCTTTTATCCGAGCCAATTTCTATAGAAGTATTGCTCGTATAATAATACAACTTGCCCAACTCTCAATCTGGAAGATCTCTTGCATGGTGTAAAATGGGCTGACCGAAGCTGTTGCAAGTATTCTGATATCCAGATTTTCCAGAACCGTTTCAACAGAGACTCTCTTCTTCTCCAAAATGTGATCATATTCGTTCTTTCATTCTCATTCTTATCAATATCCAAATTAGTGGTGGTTGGCAAGCCAATTAAAAAAAGATCGAGTGACAATATTTGTAAATTGTTTTTTTTTTTTTTTTAATGGCTTTGACATTTCGTCATTCGGCCAGTCACAAGTTAAGTATTTTTGTGTATCATTTCAAAGTGTTCTGGGTAGGCCTTGTTACTAACTCCATACGCCACCTAGGAGCAGCACTGTTAATTTGAACGCAACAGCGAATCGTCGAGGACCATCCTCGGCCCGGCTACGAAATTTAACATTTAATTCTCTCAAATTAAATAGAAAAATTTCTGCCCTGGCCGAGAATCGAACTCACGACCTTTCGATCATGAGTCGGACGCTAACCCACCGCGCCAATCCCCCCATGTAAATTGGTATTGTCATCGTCAATATAAGTAAGGGGACGAGAATTCACACTAGCTTCTATTACTACTAATATTGTGCTAAGTTCTTCGAAATTCAGAGTTGCTCGACCAATAGTTAGCTTCAATGAGTCTTTGATGATTCTTATAAGTCGTTCCCAGAAACCTCCCCACCATGAAGCACGTTCAACAATCAATTTCCATTTTATTTTATGTTCCCGATTCAGGTTTTCCATTTTCTCACAACTCAAATACATCACAAGCTGTTTCAGTTCACAAGCGGTTTTTTTAAAAGTTTTAGCGTTATCTGAGTAAACTATAGATGGCACTCCTCGACGTGATATGAATCGTAGAAAAGCTCTTATGCAACTATCTGCTGTCAAATCTGGGACTAATTCCAAATGAACAGCTCTTGTGATCGCACATATTAATAGTATTATATAGACCTTTTGCTTATTTTTTGTTTCAGTTATATAAAGAGGGCCTGCAAAATCTACTCCTGTCGTCTGAAAAGGTTTTGCCACTAAAACACGTTCTTTAGGTAGAGGTGCGAATGGTTCATTACCAGGACAACATCGCATTCGTCTACAAACAAGACATTTACTAATCACAGATTTCACTGACTGACGTCCTTTGATGATCCAATATTTTTCTTTAATCCTAGATAATGTCAAGTTCACTCCACCATGATGAGATTTAATTTTTCTGTAAATGACGATGACTTTGGAATTATGATTGGATGTCGCATTTCAAAAGGAAGATCCACCTCTTGTAATCTTCCACCTAGTCTCAGAATATGAGTATCATCAAGGAAAGGACTCAGCTTCAATATTCCTAAAGATTTATCAATCAGCTCTTTTTTCTCGGGGGAATCTATTTCGCTGTTATATACTGTTCTTTGAATATATTTGATCCAGTATATTTCAGCTCCATTCATTTCGTTTGCCGTTAATGTTTTTATTTTGTTCAAAGAACCCCGCACAATAGCATAGGAAATTGGCCCACAGTGGGATTTGCCGCCTGAAATTTACATATGTTAATGGTATTGAGTTTCTGATCAAATGTTCCCATGGGCCCAATCCTCTAAGACCAATGATTTAGCTCTCAGGGTTTTATTTAGTATAGGTGCCAAATAAACAATGACACTTTTTTCTCAAACCCATAATTTTTCTATTTCCCATTAGAATTTAATTAAATAAGAAATATTGCAGAATCTTAGCATTTGTCTTTCAGCACGAGTCCTCTGTGAAACATGTTTTGTCCTACAGGACCGTATTTAGTAAAACTGTATTTGCCATGTGATACACAACAAACCGAATCAAATTGATTTTGTTATAACTCTCTTATATCTTGACCTATTTCAGTGGTTGATAGCTCGTTTGATAGATGAATGTAGCTTCCTTCGTGTACATAACAAAGTGGTCGCCATCTTAATACCCAAGATGGCCGGCCTAACCTATAAATTTTATGTAGGACTTATCTTGTACCTTTTTAAGAAATATATATACAGGAAAAAATAAGAACTACAACGTTTTAATTGTTGAAATCGGTCATTTACTTTTTGAATTATGTAACTCTATAATATAAATATAACTCTACTATCTTATTTAAACTATATCTAATTCATAACTAACAAAGTTGAAACCGATATTTGCAGGATGGTGGAGGTGAACAAAAAAGTTAAGCACTCTATCAAAATAATACTCGAACACTTACAGCTGCTGGAGTATCGCATTTTGCACTGGACGATTTGCGGCATCTTTAATATGCTGTAACGCAGAAGTCGATGGATAATTCACATTTTGATTATGGGGCAAATCCCAAATACCACAATATGCTACAAATATGATCACATGTTCCTAGTGTCCTTGCCCCTGATTTGCAACTGCAGTAGTATCCTATTATCAATATATCTTCTTCATTATTCTCGTCAGGCTGGTTTTCATGCATAGTGTATTGAATAAATACTTGATATTTTTCTCTCCTTCTGAATCGAGAATACACTCTTAGTCTAATCAATCCAGGTTCAATCACTCTAAGATCAATTTCAAACTACTCATGATCATCTCTAAGTATTCTGTCTTGGACATAGGATGCTGATAATTTAATTTGATAGGTTCCGAAAGTACGTTTCTTAAGTAATCCATAGATAGGTGTGGAAATCGAGGAACATGCTCATTATTGAGTTGCTGCCATAATCCACGTCGATTAGTAAACGTTCTTCTTCGACCCGTTGTTGAACACGATTAATATGTCTAGACATGGCTAACATAGTTCTTGCTAGTTCAACTGTAGCCATTGAAATTGGTGGATAATATCTGTTAATAATAGCGCCAGCAATAAGATTAAAGTCTTTTAAGTGTTAAAAATTGACTTAAAATGGCCATTACGACTTTCTATTACCCATCGAGACTTTGTAACCAATCGGCTATCTTTGCTGCTTCTGTTGAGAGTTGTTTTTCTCCTGGTTGTATAAACGCTGGCATTTTGTAATTAATCCCCATTCGTTTTAAAAGGGGTATTGCATCTCTGTACCCTCTGTCGACGAGGAGTATGTCTTTCTCCAAGAACTAGTTTCTCATACCCTGAACATCATTTTCGTATTCATTTTCCAATATCATGCTGTCAGTATTTCGCCCATCAGTGGAGTAAACACCTTGTACAGATGTAGTCATCGGTTTTACTAAATGGCGACCTTCATGTTGAGAAAATGTCTGTCTCAGTGTCCGAAAATTGGAACTCCGGTTAATGTAGGTATAAGTAGCGTCTACTAAGCATATTGCTTCCGGATTTTCTGGTGTGGGATTATAAAGTTTATTTGTCATGGCGTTACGTGTCGATCTATATACTGGTGATGAGTTATTGCTTCAAATCCGATATTATCTCTAACAGATCTGGTCCTCAGTGACAATCTCACTTTGCTAATTGCTAAGCTCACCGACTGTCTTGTGGTATAGGCAAAAATAATCTTCAAAAATTCGTCAGATAAGCCTTGTTTCAACTTATAAATATTTTGTTTAATAAATAGAGTAACTCGGGCTGCTGAAGATATCCTAACTAGATCTTCACGGCCATTGCAAACACAACATCTTTGGTGTATCTTTGTCTTATGATGTTCAATCGTATACGTGCGGAGTCTTGCTCGATTGTAGCAATTTCATTAAGAATTGCTACATTGCAATTCACACACAATCTTGTCTCAGGGCTAACCTCTAAGTCTGTCCCCTTATGAACGTCGCCCTCTCGGTCGATTCATGCCATTCTTCGTACATCATATACCGACATACAGACATAACAAGGAAATAGTTGCATGGGATCCATTCTCACTTTTTAAATATAGGTATCTCAGAAAAATCGAAACATGAATTAAATAATAAACTTAAACTCAAAGAATTTCAATAAGCACAAGCATTTTAATAACATAAACAACTGTCAATGTGTCAAATAATAATATTTGTGTGTGCTCATTTTTTGTTTTCCAAGGCTATTTCGATTACTATTGATATTTTTTGGTTGTATTTAGAATCAATACCAGCTACACTTCAGTCCCGAATAGATTGCTAGTGCCATCATGGCATGTAAACATGAGAAATAGCAAGTCTCTAAAAAAACTGCTTTCATACTTTTTACTTAAATCCCATCAAACTGAACCGTTTTGAACAAAACGTTAATATTTCGATGCTTTCGTCTGACCTCTATTTCAAAGTTTTTTTTGCAGATATTACAAAAAACTGTACATTCAAGTTTGATAGCATTCCTTATTTTGATTTTTAATCGATTGTAATTTTGTTTTTTGTTTGTTGGGCACCTATACTAAATACGGCCCTGAGAGCTGAATCATTGGTCTTAGAGGATTGGTCCCATGAGAACATTTGATCAGAAACTCAATACCAATAACATATGTAAATTACAGGCAAATTCCACTGTGGGCCAATTTCCTATGCTATTGTGCGGGGTTCTTTCTTGAATTATATATGAATATCTTTACATATGCTGTGACTCTTAGTATTTTCTGAAAGCTACTGAATTTTTCCAAGTTAAAAAGAGAATCAGTTGATTCATTCGAAAATTTCGAAATAGTATGGAATTGAACGGCATTAATATCACAATTTGATTTTTTGATTTTGTTATGCCAGAAATCAATTTCTTGCGTTAGCCAACATGGCCCGTTTTTTCAGAGAGTAGATTCGATAAGTATTTTAGCTTTCATCCCCCTCGTTAGAAAGTCGGCCGGATTATCTACTCTCGGACAATGCCTCCACATCGATATATCCGAAAGTTCCCTGATTTGATTTATTCTGTTGGCAACATAGGGTTTCCATCTGGATGGATCACCCCTAATCCAGTATAAAGCTATTTTCGAGTCTGACCAAATGAATATTTGGTTGGTTACTATGGAAAACTTTTCTTCAATATATTTTGACAGCCGAGAAGCACAAAGACTAGCTGTCAATTCTAATTTAGGAAGAGTTAGTGAGTCATTACTTGATTGCTTTATTGGAGCAACTCTATTTTTGGCCATAAGCAAATTAACTGTGATCTGCGATCCAAATGAACATCGAATATATGCCACAGCTCCATAAGCTACGAGGACGAGCATCAGCAAAAATATGTAACTGTAAATTATCATGTGGAAATGCCACAACACATCTTGGAACCACGAAATCTTGTAAAACAAAAATTTCTCTGCTCCAAGCAATCCACATTTCCAGTATATCACCTGGTAACAACTCATCCCATCCAAGTTTCAATTTCCAAATTGATTGGAGCAATAGCTTCATTCGGAGAGTGAAAGGACCTATGAAACCCATGGGATCATAAATTTTCGATACCATTTTCAGAACATTTAGTTTTGTTCCTGGAGATTTAACTAAATCGAGGACCGCATTGATGCCAATAGACAATTCGTCTGAATTAATATGCCATTGGATACCCAAAACTTTTCGAATATTAGATATTTCTGCAACAATGTCTTTTTCAAACATATTTCGAAGAATTTCATCATTACTACACCATTTTCTTAATTTCATTGCAGCTCCTAACATTATTTGAGTAGATTCCTTGTATATCTGTTCCGCTTCGTTTCGTGTTTTGAGTGCTACAACTAAGTCATCTACATAAAACGAATCATCCAGAGTTTCGCAGGTTACCTTGTATTTTTCTGGTTGGATCAAAAGATGATGCTTTATAACTGCAGCAAGGAAAAAAGGGCTACTCATAACACCAAAGGTAACTCGCATCATTCGAAACCTTGTTAGATTTGGCAAATTTTTAACGTCTGCCAATTTACTGGAATACCATAAAAAACTATGGGAGTCCCGAACACATTCCGCTGGCACAATTTGAAGAAACGCTTTTTCAATGTCCGAAATCACTGCAACGTTACCAACGCGAAAGTTCATCAAAATTGTCACTATGTCCGGTATTAAATTTTCTCCTGGATTAGGCAGTTCGTTTAAAGAGGCGAATCCAGGTGCATGCGCGGATGCATCAAAAACCACCCGTAATTTCGTGGTCGTTTTATCTTCGCGATAAACTGGTCGATGTGGCATAAAATACAGATGGGTTATATTTTTAGGAATGTCCATGGAACTAACCGAAACGTCGCCTGTCATTTCCGCACAACCTGATTTGATGTACTCGCGCACTGCAGAATCGTACTCAAATAAGGCAGAGTTCCTGATCAATTTCGATGTTAAACTTTTCACACGAGCTAGGGCACCAGGAAAGTTATGATCTAAATTTATACAGGGTGTTTCCTAACTACGGTACGAAACTTCAGGGGGTGATTCGTTAGGTCATTTGACAAAAAAAAGTTCCTATGAACATATGTCCGGAATTGCTTCGTTTCTGAGATACAGGGCGTTGAAGTATTAAAAAAAAAGGTATATATAAAATATCCTGAATATCCTGAAACCGATGTGGTTGAAATGTGGTACAGCTATTTGAAGTAATAAGGCAATTATTTGGCCCCAAGTAGGTCCAGGGGCGTCTCAGTGGGCACCACAGCCAACAATACTGAGAAAAAAAAGTACTTTTTTTCTGTAGTATTTTATTTTTTCAGATTAAACAACTGAAAATACAACTCTTTGGTCCCTTGTGTTTTATTCATATCAAGCTTCGTTTTCGAGAAAAAAATACTTTAACTTATTCTACAAATTATCCATGGACAACATAAAATACAAACCTAAAGTAAAAAATAAACAATTTCGACCTTAAAGTAAATGAGCAAATTGTCCACCGTCTGATAAAATACACGACTGCAATCGATGTGTCATTGATTGTCTGACACGTTCAAAAATACCTGGAGTATTCTTTATGACATTGCAATTGTCACTTATTCGATTCCTCAAGTCATTCACATCTGGTATAAAGATTTTATAAACGAGAGCCTTTAGATGACCCCATAAATAGAAATCTAGAGGATTCATATCAGGACTGCGAGCGGGCCAATGTTGAGGTCCTGCACGTCCAATCCAGCGATTAGGGTAGGTGATGTCGAGATGCTGACGAGCAAGAACACTAAAATGAGCTGGAGCTCCGTCGTGCATAAACCACATGTTGCCTCTTACAAGTACGGGTACTTCTTCCAACAAAATGGGTAAATGATTTCGCAAAAAAGCCGTGTAGGATGGACCTGATAATCTTGCTGATAAAAAAAAGGGTCCAATTAGGTAGTCACCAATAATTCCTACCCAAACATTCAGCGAAAATCGTTGCTGAAAATGACTTTCTCTAATAATGTGGGGAGTTTCGTCGGCACAGAATTGGTTATTGTGAAAGTTCATAATAGAATCTCGTGAAAAATTTGCCTCGTCCGTTAATAAAATATTTGGTAAAAAATTATTATTGTGTGCCATCGTATGAATCAACCACCTGCAAAATATTAATCTTGGGTGAAAATCCCTAGGCAGTAGAGCTTGGAACCGCTGTATGTGATATGGGTATAGGAGGTTTCTTTTTAGAACTTTCCAAAGGGTTTTTGGGCTTACTTCAAGCTGCAGTGCAATCTTCCTGGTACTATTTGAAGGATCTTCTTCTATCGCATCAAGTACAGCTTCTTCCAGTTCAGGCGTTGTTACAGTTTCTAGTCTTCCACCACTTACATTTTTATTAAAACTTCCAGTTTCACATAATCTTGCATGTAGCGTTCTAAATGTTTTGGCACATGGAATTACTCTATTAAGATATCTATCCTGGTAGATTCTCCGTGCTTCTCCCGCATTTCCATTTGCTAATCCATAAATAAAGTGCATGTCAGCCATTTCAGCCATTCATGATGGAATCACTGCTAATTGACAACTCGACTTTAACTGATATGACAATACTATCACTGTCACTCCATAGCAGGTAATCATGATTGTAGAGTGCCTTCATTTTTTTTGTTCTCGAAAACTAAGCTAAATATGAAAAAAAAACACAGGAGGCCAAAAAGTTGTATTTTTACCACGCTTATAAAAAACTTTTTAGAACCCACGCTTATATTCAAATGCACTGAAAAGGAGAAAATCAATATTTTTCTCAGTATTGTTGGCTGTGGTGCCCACCGAGACGCCACTGGACCTACTTAGGGCCAAATAATTGCCTTATTACTTCAAATAGCTGTACCACATTTCAACCACATCGGTTTCAGGATATTTTATAAATACCTTTTTTTTATACTCCAACGCTCTGTATCTCAGAAACGAAGCAACACCGGACATATGTTCATAGGAACTTTTTTTTGTCAAATGACCTAACGAAACACCCCCTGAAGTTTCGTACCGTAGTTAGGAAACACCCTGTATTCGGATTTTTCCAAGGTAAAGAAACCTCGTATCGATTTCTTCTCATGACAATATTATTATTACTAAAATGCTGAGTAAATTCATTTGATATTTCTTCATGATCTCTGATACCCAAAGTTTCCAAATCCCAAAACTTTTTTATTTCAATCGATTCGTTGGATTCATCTCCGTTTTCAAGCATAGTCGCATGCAATAATGTAATAATATTTTGATTGACATCAAACGAATCGATAGAAGCTGGACCATGTAGGGTCCAACCAAATTCAGTATTGACAGCTGTCAATCTCCCTGAAATCTTTTCAGTTTCGCCAGTAACTGGAGCCCAATAATTGTACGCACCTACTAGCATACTTATGCCTTCGATTGGTTCAATTCCTTCAATCCTGGCATCCGCTACATTGAAAGATTTTGAGACATTTCTATTGCAGAAATCTGCAGTAGTTGGAGTTAAAAGTGTCTAAACAAATTTGAGGAATTTCAATAGCACTAATCGATATTATATTATCACTGTAAAGACTACGCAAATTGACTGATACTCGGTTACATAATCTTGCAGGGGCTCCTTTTTTTGATCCGAAGGAATTTATGCTTATTTTATGGGTACCAATGATCGGTAAGTTGAGTTTTCTTGATATATCTTCCTTGATGAAAGTTAATTGGGCACCCCCATCGATAACAAAACGTATTAAATTATCTTTCATTCTGAAATAACCAGAATTTGAAATAAATGCACAAGCAGTTTGCAGCCACACATTTTGAAATCTCCCATCCGTTAATAAACTTGTTGACGAATTTGGATTACAAGAATTCAACTGAATCTGGGCGGGACTACTAGTTTCATTGGAATTATTCGAGTTGATGAAATTAGGATCGCACATGCTCGTCGCATGTCGTCCCTTACATTTGTTACATTTTATGAAATTGTTTCGGCATTGACGAGATGTGTGGTTAGCTTTAGTGCATCTGAACCATCGAGCGTTCTTTTTTAATATAATTTTCCGCTCCTGAAGGGATTGAGGATCATCACACTTTTGTAAATCATGAGTAGTTGAGTTACGAAATGAACATTTGTTTGGAACACACCAGTCAAAAGTCCAGCTGCAGTGCAGTGTTTATTTTTATCACCTTTTTCAAACTTTGATGTGTCAACTATCTTCGAATCGGAAGCTAATGTAGGTAAATTGATGTCTTTCGCTCGTTCAATGGACTCAATTTCAGTTTTCAAAAAAAAACATCAATTTATTGATTAATATTTCGTTCCTGTTGCTGTCTATTGCTCTTTCAGGAGTAGACTCGTTTTCACCAATATTAATTTCAGGGCGACTATTCACTACTGCGCTGTGAGATTCGTTATTATAGATTCTGAAAAAATCGACTTTCATTTGAAATGGTATCGTTCTCAATAGACATGATTTCAACATCATCCCGTATTCTTTTATCGGCACACTCAAAGCATTGAAAGTTCGCATGATAGAGGACACTGTATTGTATAAATACGGATTGCCCATATTTCGTTTTTGTTTTTGACAACATTCGAAGAGTTCAATTTATGAACGTAACTGTCAATAATTCTATCATTATTTCCATATTCGGATTTTAACATTTCAATGGAGTCATTATAACAAGCAGCAGTGGGTGTTAGTCCACTTATTGATTACTATCGTTTCGGACGTCCATCGTCTTAATGTATTTAAAAGGTTTCCACGACGTTTCGAATGCTTGTATCTGCAATCGTCTAGGTGAATACTGACAAGTTTAGGTGCTACTCACCAATTTATATGACTGTCGGCGCAATGATGCGTGTAATTCCGCCATGTGCAGCGGTGCGTGTGTTTTCGCGCGGTGTGGTGGTGCGTGAAGTTTCGCGCCTCTGCAGCCCGCCAGGAAGAGCAATCAGGGGTTTCCATACGTTCTTGATCTCAACGCTTGGTTGACTAAAGGCGTTATTGGCTTCGATGTAGGCGGCCTCTTTGAACTTTCGTTTGAACCAATGCTCCTCTCTATGTAGAATACTTGCGTCGTCCCATAGAACTCGATGGTGCTCAGTCCAGGCGTGGTCAGCGATTCCCGATTTCGATGTTTCTCCACGTTGAGTCCATTTCTTGTGCTCATCCAATCTTACCGATAACGGTCTCTTTGTCTCTCCAATGTAGGAATCTCCGCATTCACATGGAACTTCATAAATGCAATTCTTACTGATTTCATTTTTGTTGTCAGGTTTGGTCTCGGTCAGGAAACTCCGTAAAGTACTGCCGGATTGGAAGCAGCTCTTGATGTTGAACTTGTTTCCGATCCTTCTGATCTTCTCGGATACACCTCTGATGTATGGAAGGCAGATCACTGTGCTTTGTTGTTGCTCTTCAGTTGCTCCGGAGTTGTTTCAATACTTCTTCTAGGAGTTTCTTGGGATATCCATTCCGGTGGAGGTCCTCTCTGATGTGGTTTAATTCGGCATTTAGTGACTCCACGTCGTTGCATATGTGCGTCGCTCTCTCTACCAATGTTTTCACGATGCCTCTCTTCGTCGAACTCGGATGGTTGGAGCTGTAACTGAGGTACTGCCCCGTATGTGTCTTCTTCCTGTAGACGAAGGTGCGGATTTCATTGCCTATTCTCTCCCACGCAATATTGGAATTACTGCAGTGCTGCCTACAGAACTCATATTTCCAGGAGAAGGACCGATTCTTCTCTCAAGTCGACGGACTCCCGATGGGATCTTTCCTTTCTCCAATCATCGCCAACATATACATGGAGTGGTTCGAAGAATTGGCTATACGGGAGGCAGAATACAAACCGAAGCTGTGGTTGAGGTACGTGGATGACACCTCCATTATATGGAATCACGGAGACAAACATCTCCAGGATTTCTTCTCAGGAATTAACAGAATCAGGGATTCGGTCAAATTCACGATGGAAATGGAAACCAACAGTGCCTTAGCCTTCCTCGATGTGAACGTTGAGAGAATAGGCAATGAAATCCGCACCTCCGTCTACCAAAAAAGACACATACGGGGCAGTACCTCAGTTACAGCTCCAACCATCCGAGTTCGACGAAGAGAGGGATCGTGAGAACATTGGTAGAGGGAGCGACGCACATATGCAACGACGTGGAGTCACTAGATGCTGAATTGAACCACATCAGAGAGGACCTCCACCGGAATCGATATCCCAAGAAACTCCTAGGAAAAGTATTGAAACAACTCCGGAGAACGAAGACATCTGAGGAGCAACAACAAAGCACAGTGATCTGCCTTCCATACATCAGAGGTGTATCCGAGAAGATCAGAAGGATCGGAAACAAGTTCAACATCAAGAGCTGCTTCCAATCCGGCAGTACTTCACGGAGTTTCCTGACCAAGACCAAACCTGACAACAAAAATGAAATCAGTAGGAATTGCATTTATGAAGTTCTATGTGAATGCGGAGATTCCTACATTGGAGAGACAAAGAGACCGTTATCGGTAAGATTGGATGAGCACAAGAAATGGACTCAACGTGGAGAAACATCAAAATCGGGAATCGCTGACCACGCCTGAACTGAGCACCATCGAGTTCTATGGGACGACGCAAGTATTCTACATAGAGATGAGCATTGGTTCAAACGAAAGTTCAAAGAGGCCGCCTATATCGAAGCCAATAACGCCTCCAGTCAACCAAGCGTTGAGATCAAGAACGTATGGAAACCCCTGATTGCTCTTTCTGGGGGCTGCAGAGGCGCGAAACTTCACGCACCACCACACCGCGGGAAATTACACGCACCGCTGCACATGGCGGAATTACACGCATAATTGCGCCGACAGTCATATAAATTGGTAAGTAGCACCTAAACTTGTCAGTATTCACCTGAAGACGATTGCAGATACAAGCATTCGAAACGTCGTGAAAACCTTTTAAATACATTGAGACGATGGACGTCCGAAACGATAGGAATCAAGTTACCACATCGTCTATAACCTTCAAACAGTCCACTTATTGTTGCGGTAGTCTTTCCTACTAGAACTGATTGCAAATAGTTAAATTTAGTTATGGCATCGAGTTTTTTATTGGAACGTAGTTCCTTATCGCGCATTGCGAAAGAGGGCTAGACGGAATAAATTGAGACCAAAAGTTGTTACGAGACTTTCGCTATGGTTGTGTGCGGCGTGCGCGTGTTTCTCTGTCTGTCTCTCTCTCTCTCTCATAGAAAGTAAGCCAGTTATTTTCGTTTCGTCTTTCTATTTCACATTGAACAGTGTGGTGTCGCGACGATTATTTTTGTTGAGTGTATACAGGTTTTTTGTACATAATAAATAATAAAAAATAATAACAATAATGAATCCTGACAGTGTTTCTGCACAAGTTCCAGATATTGCTGATGGAGTTAGGTAAGTAGAGATTTTATACAGACAATAATAAATGTTTATGTATTTTTAGCAAGTACGCATTATAACCTCTCTTTACTATTGTGCTAACCAAGTCATACGCGTTATAATCTCTCCATTATTGTGTGTTTAGCAAGTGTACGCGTCATAACTTCAATAAATTTAAAAGCAAATTATATTTTAATATTAAAATATCAATGCGTATGTACTGAAATTGAGCCTACTGATTAAGTTTATATTACATTATATTTGTTAATAATGAAAAAAATATTATTATAACTTAACAAAAAAAAAAATATTACAATTCCTTCACTAATTAATCGAAAGGAACTTCGTTCCATCCGGGTGTCCCTTGACACCTCTCAAGTTTTTTCATGCACAGCAGTGCGAAATTGTTCCCAAAAAGCATTGGCATGGCGATATATCTCCATTGAAATGTTTGAGCTCTAACTTAGGTAACCTTACCGTAGATTTCTGCCTTACAATTCCATTGTTACCGTGATCCTGGGCTATTCTCTGGGGAATACTCGCTGTCGTTTTAGATTTTTCTGTGCGGCGTTCCAATTTAGCCATCGTAGTAACTGCTTTGTCGTCATATTCGAGTCTCGTTTCATATTCAGTCTCGGCGTCTTGTTCATTTACCGTCACTTCCCGATTAGCCATCGATGAAGTTTCTTTAGCAGATTTCAGTCTCGCGAGCATTATCACAAATTCATTTGTGTCCGTATCGTTATCGTTTAGCAAATTTGTGGACAGTGTTCATCAATATAGTTACTTGTCGTCGACAAGTCGCTCTATACGCGGATTCCATATCAAGTTCAATATAGTCTTCACTAAAGTCCCTGGTTTCTGCACCAAATGTAAAAAACTGTGATAACTAATAGCCGGGGTTCGTAAAACACTTCAATGACTCGTTATTTATTAAACTGATTGGAAACTAACGAATATTCACTGAATACGAAAAACTATTGATTCAAAATAAGAAAAACTCATACAATATTTTTCATGACAACTTTTTTGATTAACTGTCAACGTCTATTTTTTATTTCACAGGGAGATACTAAATAAATTATTCCTGCTTGGAATTTTTTACAGACACCTGCATCTCAGATCAAAAATTCCACTCACCGGGATATGGGTCGGGTATGATTTTCATTTGAGATCAGAAATCAATGCCTAAAATCAAGCCATGAGGTAGGGCGGAAACAACTAAAACATCCATCACCTGTACTCGATCCTGGAGTTCAATTGGCAATAAAATATTACCTAAACTTTCACAGGTTTGTCCGTTCGCTACCTTACATACCTTACAAGAAGACCCCTCCCAATTACAATTGTGCTGAAGGACTTTCCAACCATGTCCGTCTAATATAGTTTGCGAAGCCATGACAAAATCAAAAATTATTTTTTGAGTGTCGGAATTATGGAAATGTGTTGATACGGTTTTTTCTAGCAGTGCTAATTTTAAGAGTTGAAGCTAGTATAGTTATTTCTTTAGTGTTCTAATAATAAATTGTACCACAAATTTATAGTGATCTACCTGTTAGCCAGTATTGAAAAGTAGGGTAGAACACTGGATAGCTAAGTGGGGAAGCGGAGGTTCTTGTACAATAGTTACGTTGATAATAAACCCAGTTTGAATGGAGAATGAGAAAATTTTATATTAACCAGAACGTTATTTATACAAAACAGTCAGTTTTTAGGGCTAAATTCCTAGCCCAGTACGTACTAGGGGTTGTGACAGTTCTACATCTGAAAAACTAAGCGGTGGATACGTATTTTCCTATATGATTTCAAAATCAGTGATTGAAGGCAATATGCAAAGCAAAATAAAATGGGTACTCATCCAAATCCCTGCAACCACATGAACTGCAAGCACTGAGGGTGGTTCTCCACTTCTACAGACTTCTAAGGTCCTGTGAAGATTCCTCCTCGCGCAGAATTCCCGAGAGTGTACCCAATGACGGATTGAAAAAGGCCTACTAAATGAAAAGGAGAAGAATAATTCCATGATCCGAGATAAATGGTAATTGATTCATACCTTGGATGGCGTGTGGCCTCAGAGTCTGATTTCAACTTATATCCCTCTTAAAGTGGGGAGACAGATACAAAATAATCTTGATAATCACAGAAAACGAACACAGAGATATAATCCCCACACTTGGGTAATATTCGATAAAACTAACAGAACGTAATTTTAAATGAAAGTAGACACCACTGTGCTCTCGCTTGAATTTTTTTGCTACTGATTCGGTTTAAAAAATGTTAGATGGAACTCTCGTATGGGAATGCGCGAACTACTCCAAGTGGAGTACCTCGATTGGCCATCCTTTTTCATCACATTAAATATTAGTTGTAATTAGCGACCTATTGTCGATTCTCACTGCTGTATTCGTTTACATATCGAACGACTGACTATTCAGGTATTTTCTACGTCTATCTGAGGTCGAATGATGAAACATCCAAATTATTTGTAGAAACAAGGAAGAGGTTCACTGAAAATATTAATACGCATTATTAGAAACAGTCGCTCAATTTGAAAGATCCCGATCTGTAAATAGACCCTAACAGTGTTGTTGATTCACCCTGTGGATGCGGAGTCAACCGACTTACTGCCTCGCAATTCACTAGTTTTTCGAACAGTTTCCGTACTCATTTCTTGTCACATCCGCACGACAACATTTGAAACAGAATAACCGTCTTGGTCACATTTCCGAAATCTATGGCCAATACCATTACAGTTCCAAAAAGTTACTTGCGTCTTAGCTTCTGCGGTCGGAACTAACACATCTGACTTATTCTGAGGATGTTGATTCGAATCAACAATAGGAACTGCAGCATTTGTTGGCCTTCTGTTAGCTAACTCTGGCTCAAGCAATTGTCTAACATTTGTGGTCGGCGGAAAACACTGTTGAATGCGCCATTCCGTTTCTTCGATGGTTCGAGCAAGTTGAAGGAATCCCGACAGTGAGCTAACGGATTGTAACAAGCGACTTTGAATATGTGGCAATAAGTTTCGTCTAATTATTTGAATACGACTTTGATCGTCCGGTATTCTTGATAATTTTCGAAATAAATTCTCCATTATCGATATGAAACTTATAACTCGCTCTTGTGCCCCTATGAGTTCCAACTTCCTAATGGGATCATCCCATGAAGAAAATTGACCCATTCGATACCAAAGGAGTGCGTCCTTGGTGAATAACTCTGGAGCAGACTGAAGGAGTCTCTTCTTGGGCATACCACAAGACAATCTTAATTCTGCGACGCGACCAAAAAAATTTGCGACGCTCGAAATTCCGTCATACTGTAAACGCCAACGACTGACATCGAATTTAGAAGAATTGGCATAAACACGAATCGGCGAGTGACTCCCAACCTCCTGTGGTCTGCGTGCAAAGTTATCAGCATCTAGGTGTCCAACTGTAAGTGCCCATTCGAGTCGAGAAATTGGAAGATGATTTGGTCCCATGAGAATTGTCCCGACTGTGATTTTTATGTTTATAAGTTTCGTCTTCAATTTCGTCTTGGAACCTTATGGACGAATTATGTGTGATAAAGTTCACCTTTCTGTCTCTTATAGGTTCAGAAGAATGAGAATGAAAATCCCCTCGATTCCCAACAAATAAATCCGACTGATGTTCTTTTGGTTCGTATCTTCCGCGTAATCTCGTAACACGATTGTTTTCAACTGGTTTTTCCGGAAATAATTGTTGAGTTGATAAATATGAATTGGCTGGTTTTTCAGAGTTTTGTGGAGAGTGTTCAGTGTGACGATTTAAACCACCCCTACTATATATGTGAATATTGAACCGTTTCACCCCTTCGAAGTCGAAATTACGTGAAGATTCCCTCGTATCATCTTGTTGCTCTATTATATTACTGCGCTCCAAGTTTGCTATGCGGAATGATGGCGAAGGCTCGGGTGATGAGAGGCCTTCCGAATCTCCTATTTCAGGGTTCTGTTCTGAATTATCAACTCTCCCATTTTCCATATTTATTTCCGGCAAAAGAATCGGATCATTTACAGGAGGTACTTCCTCGTCCATTAGAGATCGATTAACTTGTGTTGATAACGGCATATCATCAGTGAGAAGCCCCTCTACAGCAAGGTTAACGTCCGCCAGATGTTGCTTGCAAATATTATTCAGTTTGGAACGTCAAATCTCTGAAGAGGAAGTAGATGTAGAAGTCGCGAATATATCCTCATAAATTCATTATCCCTATTGTTATAATCAACATTTTTGATACACGTGTCTAAATCTCTCAGTTTGTGTTCACATTTGTCTAACTCGATTATTGGTGGAAATTTTGAAACTCATGGTGGTCCCGTGCGTTCGGTACGTTCCAATGCCAAAGCATGTCGCAGTTCCGCCATTTTCTGATTAATTGTACTGGTTATCGGTAATCCACGAATTTCAGGTTCGTAATAAGTCTAATAAATTTCATTTTATACCCAAAAATATATGCATATAATTTGGTAATTGAAAATAATTTTCATTTCATGCAACCCGGTTGCACCCCTACTCTAACTTACCAGAAAAAAAAGTATCTAGCGGATGATAAAATTTTATTCACCCTATATTACACAAATATCTAAAATACATCCGTTTTAGAGAAAAAAAGATGTAGAAATGTGTCCCGAACAGCTTCTAGTACAAAAATGAACTCAAAATTATCTAAAGGAACGACCTGTATATGAACCAGCTTCAAAGGACTACAAGAATATCTTTGGGTCTGTTTTTGGAAGCCAGAGAAACAAATAATTGAAGAAACAGCCTTTATACAGTGCTCGTCTAAAGTCCGTTTCCCCCCTACTGATTTTTTAACCACCTGGTATATAGCAACGTAATTTGGAGGGCTTAAATAGGGATAAAAACCTACTTTTTCATGAAAAAAGTACAGCTGAAAGTTTTAAAATGGCGGCTGAGCACCATCTTCAATAATTTCTTTAAATAGTATATTATTCCATTTTCGAAATCTGCTCATAATTCTCAACAGTTTTCTCTGATACACTTTACTCCTAAATTCAATTGTTTCCGAAATATTAACGTTTGAAAAGTTACATTCCGGTTTAAAATGAAGTATGGATTTTGGTAACTCCCGATAAAACATTTTCCCAACTAACCGTTGTTATTAATTTGTAGTTAAATCTCTTAATGAATTCGCCTAAGGATAAACAGTACCGCTTACCGGAAAATCTCGAAGCCTACGAATGTGTTCTGTAAATTCACAATCAAAACAAATTAGTTAGATAAAAAATTATAATTTATTTTTGAATTACACTTTCATTCAACCCCAACAATTATTTCATCAAGTGTTCAATGTGGCCCCCTCCTAAATCTTGACAATAAAGTGCCCCATTATAAATAGCTTCTCTCATTTTGATGAAAGTCTGTTCATATATTTCTTTACATGTATCTATTATTCTGCGTTCCCACTCTTCTATTATTTGGCATTCAGTGGCGTAGATTTTTGACTTTAGATACCCACAAAGGAAAAAATCTAGAGGTGTAAGATCCGGAGATCTTGGTGGCCATTCTGTACTTCCCCTGCAACCTATCCATCGCCCAGGAAAGTTTGTATCGAGGAACTCTCTAACCATGCGATCGAAATAGGGAGGTGCCCCATCCTGCTGAAATATGATTTCACGATTTACAAACTCTTCTTGATTGTTTAATAGAATTTGTCTTATTCGAGGTTCAATTTCAGTTTCTAAAAGATTTCTGTAAAGAACTCCTGTAAGATTGCCTCTGATGAAAATCGGTCCAACAATGCGATTGCCCAAAATCCTCGCCCAAACATTCACCTTTTTAGGAAACTGGGTATGTACCTCTCTAAAAATATGCGGATTAGTATCGCTCCAGTATCGTACATTCTGTTCGTTGACTTTTCCATTAAGAAAAAACGTGCATTTGTCTGCGAAACATACACGTTTTAGGAAGCCCCGTTCTCCATCAATTGTTCTTGTGAACCACTCACAAAATTCAACCCTCCGGTCTGGATCATCCTCCATGAGATCATGCAGGATTTTCATTTTATAGGGATGACACTCATCTTTTTTAGGAATCTTTGGACACTTTTTGAACTTACTCCACAGGATTCAGCAACTGCAGACGTCGACTGAGCAACAATTTCTACCTTTTTTTCTTCTAAAAGAGGCGGTCCTTCTGATCTTGGAGCATCTTTCAGCGTGCCAGTTGCTTGAAGCTTATTTAAAAGTTTGCGCAAATATGACCGCAAAATAAGATTCTCGGGAAATCTATCATTAAACATACAGACTGCTAGATGATAATTTCTTCCAGCTTCTCCAAATATCAAAACTGCTTCAAATTTATCGTCTATACTACGAGCCATGATCACACTTTTCATAAAAGGATTTAGGCGCTCAACGGACTATTCGACAGTTAGCAGTACAGTTTGACAGTAAACAAGATGTTACCGCGACAACGATTTTTTCCAATGCAAACTTGATTGAAAGCAACATTAGTGTTTTTGGTTGGGTTTGAAATGACCAAAATGTCACATTTTAAAAGTTAATATTTCGAAAAAAATTGAATTTCAGAATAAAATGTATTAGAAAAAAGTGTTGAAAATTGTGGGCAAATTTCGAAAATGGAATAATATACGGGGTGTTCTATTTAAACAATTAGTAAAGATGGCGCTCAGCCGCCATTTTTGAACTTTTAGCTGTGATTTTTTCATGAAAAAGTAGGTTTCCATCTCCTATTTGGGCCCTTCAAAATTCGTTGCGATATACCAGATGGTTCAAAAATTAGTAGAGGGGGAACGGACTTTAGACGAGCATTGTATAAGACCTACAATAATTACTACTGTAACGAACCTAGGCCGGACCTGTCGCCTCACGCGTTGCCATCGACAGCGATGATGTCATCCCCGGAGATATTCGAGAACAATCCAGTCACGCCGCGGCAGATAACAACGGTCGATATTGGAAATAACTGGAACATGCTGGGCACCAACCGCCAGAATTGGAAACATCGAGAATGCTGTATCGGAGATAAATAGGCCGCCCTCAAGAGGGAGTGCAGTTTTTCGGCGAGTCGATAACATCGAGCTATACAGTGGCGTAGCCAGTAATATAAATAAGTTGTCAATTTAAGTGTGAAATAAATTAGTAAAACCAAGTTAAGTTTATTTACGTTACACTACCGCAAATTTCAACGATTCAATCCATCACCTGGATCACATTTCATCATTTAGAAAAATCCTCAAAACGAAGAAAAGAAGGAAGAAGAAAGACAAAATAATAAGCCACCCTTACAGAAATACACGTTGGGCGCCAAATTTTTTGTGTATTTCTTTTCAGGCCCTGGCTCAGTAAAGAAGGGAGTGGTAAAAAAAATAATAAACTTAAAATGAAAGCAATCTCAAAGATATCAGAATGTATTGCGCCACCCTTACAAAATAAATTTATAATTGGTGTAATGCGCAAATGAAACAGAAAGATGACTTTAATACTCTATGGTATGCTCTTGTAATGACAAATGGTGTTTAAGTGGATCTGAAATTTTGTAATCGTTATGGTTTTCAACTCCTTTAAGTATATATATATATATATATATATATATATATATATATATATATATGTGTGTGTGTGTGTTAACCTTAGACACGTGTTTCGGGCTCTCGGCCCTCATCAGTACGGTGGAGAAGTGCACGGATGAACAACACTTGGTAGAAAACGACAATCAACGGAGTCAACAAACAGAAAGCCAGCCGCACATTTTTGGTTTCGGTCGGCAGACCCAGGAATTCCAGGGCAACAACCAACGTTACCACGGAGGCAGCTATAGCTACCTGCGTGACATCCGAGTCCAGGAATATAGATATTGTAACGAACCTAGGCCGGACCTGTCGCCTCGCGCGTTGCCGTCGACAGCGATGAGATCATCCCCGGAGATATTCGAGAACCATCCAGTCGCTCTGCCACGGAAAACAACGGTCAATATTGGAAACAATTGGAACATACCAGAATTCGAAACATCGAGAATGCTGTATCGGAGATAAATAGGCGACCCTCAAGTGGAGTCGAGACAGTCTGAACGAGCCCATACGATCGAGCTATACAGTGGCGTAGTAATATAAATTAAGTTGTAGATTAAGTGTGAAATAAATTATTAAAACCAACTTAAGTTTATTTACGTTACAATTTTTATTTACGTTACAATATGAAAGAGAGGAATATCGAGGGGACTTGTTAAAAACAAAATTGAAGGAAGTTAGTGGACAGGGAAAAGTGTTAACCGTAGACACGTGTTTCGGGCTCTCGGCCCTCATCAGTACGGTGGAGAAGTGCAAATTCCTTCCATTTCGTTTTTAACAAGTCGCCTCGATATTCCTCTTATATATATATATATATATATATATATATATATTATATATTGATATACCTCTAATACTTATGTAAGCAATTCAGCTCCGCGATGGAAAGCCATTTGTTATATTGTGATATGATAATAGCTAATTGTAATGAAATAATAATTGCTAGCTAACGTTACTGTTTTCTCGCCACGTTGCTGCCAATTGTTATTACCCTTTTTTACCACGACTAACTCAGTTGGTACGCCTTCGCCTCAGGAGTCGATACTGGCAATAGAGCCACTGCCTTGTCTTGATGTCATTCGAACTATTTTAGTTCAGTGTTTATAAGAAAGATATTGCATATCATTGTGGAAAATAAACCAGAAATTATCTAAAAACAATTATTTCCTTTATTCAGGAAAACTTATATCAATCTGGCCTGCGATAGATAACTTATGACTATGAGCAATTGACAAATTTTCATAAAATAATGGAAAACAGTGATGGATATGTAAATAAAACCTCACTTTTTTCTTTAGAGTTGGAAGAATTCTTTTATAGTTCAATACCAAATCATAGAGTTCTTCAGATATACGAGTTATTTTGTGAAGTGATTCAGTTTGTGATGTGCACTGAAAGAGTTTATACCTGGAACTGGAATGTCGCTGATGCAATACCTGGCATAATCTGAATTCCTGTTTCATCCACTTCTCTCAGGAACTCACCATTTCAAAAAGGAACCATCCAAAATCCACGAAATCAGCTTGGACAAGTTTTCATGTGGAGAACCAAAAAAGGTAAACTCCTTTTATCCTCGTTTATTTTGTGTAGAGATTATTCAGAAGTTGTATTGGTTTTTTATTGTTGGAAAAATATTTTCTCATTTATGAAAATTCTAAATTTCTTTCTTTCCAATTTTTGTACCTGGCTTCTCTTCTAAATTTTTTTCAATCCCCCTCAGCTTTATTTTTCCATTCCCTGGATACCATTTCTGTTTTGTCCATTTCATTTGAATTTTCAAACTCACGCACTTCCTTGTCGCACTTTGATTAATTTGGTGTTATTTGAGAAAACTCATGAACTAATATATTTTAAATTTCTTATAAACTAAATACAATATTCGATGATAATTATCTTTGACGTTTCTCAGTTCTTACTTTTCCACAATTTCAAATCTTTTATCTCACCATCTCTGTTCCCTGATTGGCTATTGTCATCAAGAAGTTTCTTGTTCTCCCATTGGCTATTTTTAGTTAGATACAATTCCATATACTGTATGTTTCAAGCTTATAATTTTGTTGATCACATTTAATTCAGAATGATTTTGTAAATCTCGTCTTTTTTATTGTATTTTAAACAATTATAGGTTGTAATCATTTTGACAATGTATGAAAATGATTACATTATGGTATTTGCATATATTTACCTATCGATGTTATACAGAGGCTTCATAAAGGAAATAGAATCTCAAAAATATGTAAAAACAATATCTCATGAAGTACTAACTATTAAGTATTTATTATTTTTGTGGTTTATTTATGAAATTATTTCTTTCTCAACTTTAAAATATATTACTGGTCCTTCCTAACATAACAACATTCCTAAATTTATATTCAATATTTTTCTACTAGTTAGAAAATCTTGAATATCAATTTCCTTATTTACAGTTATCAAATCTACATTAACTAAACTACCTATGCTGGATTTCCCACCAGTTCAAGAAAAACAAGTTCTTCAACGATAACTATTATTTACAACTACTAATATTATGTTCTTTTATTTCAGAAAAACCTGACTCTGGACTTCTCTTCAGATCAAGAGAGAAAACTTTTCAAGATATTATCATATATGACATTTTATATTTTATGATTATCTTTATACTGATATATATTTTTTTTAAATTCATTTGATTTTACAATTACTGGTACTCCTTTCAATTATACTGTATCATTATTTTTCCTATCTCTTCCTTCAGTTGTCCTTTATATCCATATTGAATTGGATATTTTATTAATTTGAATCTCTCATTTTATTTACCTTTATTTTGTATACATACTCTTTCGCTTTTTCATTATTCACACATAATCAACTTATTATATTCATTAATAATTCATTAATATACCTTTATTTCAATTTATAATATACCTTCATTTTATTCATCAGTATACCTTTATCATCATCATATTTCTTATGATATACTTCTTTAGTATTATTATCATTATTTTCCCTTTCATTTCTCACATACATTCTTTTTATACACAAAATATTTTTATCTTAATTTCTTTTATTTTTTAATCATTTTTTACTACTTTATTCTAATCTAAATAATTATATCTTCTTTTTCGTTTTTCAGTATTTTTTATTGTTATTCAATATTATTGTTTCCTTTCTTGAAATTTCAACTCATGTGTTGTTTAGTTTTCTCTAATATTTTCTCTCATTGATATATATTTTTTTACGTTTGTTTTCCATTTTATTTTCTTTTATTCTAATATTTCTGAAGTCCTACCTATCTATAAATTATTTTTTTAACTTTTTTCCTTTTTTATTCCTTTACTTGCCTATTTAATTTGTTAACCTACAATTTATTATTCCCTAAATTTTCATCTTTATTATTTGTCTCTCCTTCTATGGAATCTTGCTTGTTTCATTACTACAAGCATATGTTTTATTTCAACCATTTTCAATTGAAATTTTCTGTTAAATTTTCAATATTTTTTTTTCATATTTTCACCTTTTTCTTGTATTTGGTAGTCAACTTCATTTAAATTCTTTACTATTTTTATTTTTGACATTTTCCTATCCATTATTATAATTATTTCATTGTTTGTATTGCTTTCCTTCATCTTAAAATTTTTATTAGCCATTTTTGTGTTATTTATTTTTATTAGTATTATTTTCTTGTTTATGTTCCCTTTTTTCAATTCAAAATTTTTAGTAGCCACGTACAATACGTACATGTAATTTATTATTATTATTTTATCATTTTTGTCAACTTTTTGCAATCAAAATTCATTTTTGCCATGTTTCTGTTTTTTTTTTTTTTTTTTTTTTTTTTCCCTTTTGCATTCAAAATGTTTATTATTCACGTTCATATTATCTATAAGTTCATTATTTTTGTGATCTAGATTCATTTTTATATTTTGTATCTGTCTTTTTCTAATAAATTATTGCTATCATCTGTTTTTTGTATAACTATCCCTTGACTTTCATTTTTCTCACGACTTGTTTCTAATGGTTTACATATTACTTCTGTATAAATTTTTTTTTATCCATACTTACTATTATTCTATCTGTTTTTTTCTTCTTAATTCTAATAATTTTTTTCTTTTTTTTTTTTAAATTTTATCTTTATGTTGTTTTTCTACTTTTTTATCGAGAGTACTCTTCATTTTCAACTCTTTCTTGTTCACTCTTCATATCTAATTTCATGTCTTTTATTTTTTTATCCTGTCTTTCTACAAGCTTATTTATAGTGGATACTTCTTGTGTTATTGCCACATAAAATTCCTCATTTGTTGTCCTATTTTTGTTTCTGATTGTTTGTGCATTTCCAACAATTCCTTTTTACTTTGTTGAGATTTAGTTGCATAAAAGTTGTGCCAAAAGAATGAGTGGATTAAAAATAATAAATGAAAATCACGTGGAGTGCTGCGATGGTGAATACATCGGTGATAATCGTAAACTTGAAATAATGGAACTAACCAAATAGCAGGTATTAATGGAGAATCATTATTTAAAACAACTATTAGCTGAAGTGCAGGATAAAAATAATGTCCTCGCTATAAATAATAGTCTGCTTTTGGACAAAATCAAAACAATGGAAACTGAAAAAAACATCACAAAAAACACCACGCAAATAAAACCACAATCTCTTGGAAGACGACCTGCTCCAAGCTACGCAAAGGTGGCGACATCTGTGGAAGGAAAGCTGATAACGCCATTTTCACCCTGTGACAAACTCACAACTCGTAAGCAGATGGCGCAACAAAAACAGAATTCTCTAACGACAGTGACAGTAATGACAGATGACAATGTCAGGAATGAAGACATCACGGTGCTAAGTGGAAGTCAAAATCAAAATAATCAAAGGATTCGACCTCTGACCATGGTAAGGTTAACATGTGGCGTTAACTGGTTGGAGGTCAAGTAAATGTATATTGTGAATGTCTGCCGTTTTATAATGTGCAATACAAAAATAAACTAAAAATTGTGATAGTTGAAAAAAGTTTTGTGTATGAAATAGTCCCTTTCTTCTCTACGCCAGTAACCAGGCTGGATGACAACGGAATTGTCGGAAGAAGGGGCGCTCTGGCACTCGTGGTATCACTTCGAGTGAGACTTCCAGGGTGCCATACGAAGGGGGGCAAGTGAGGTATTACCGCACGAGGCCCTCGGATCTGTGTAGATGGTTATATAACCGAGCACAAAAAAATGAACTAGAAGAAGAAGAAGAAAATAATCAAACATCAGATAATGAACACGATAAAATACAAGTAGACTCGGATGGATGGAAAAATGCGAAAACCAAAAGGAAGCTTACAAGGAGTAAGGGTGAAGCCGACAATCTAGAAGGAAGGTTCAAAGGCGAGAATCCAAGAGTCTGGTTGTACCTGTATAGAATCAAGCCAGAAGTTTCTGAAGAAGACATACTGGAATATCTGAAACAGAAAACCGATGATAATGAGGAAGAATTCATTGTGAAAGAACTGAAAACATCAGAGGGAAGGAGGTTCAAGGAATTTATGGTTGCGGCAGACTTCAAGTACAAAAATACTTTCTACAACCCCCAATTCTGGCCCAGAGGTGTAATGTTCAAACGTTTTGATTTCAAATACTACTACGAAAAGTTCAATATTAAAAATGTTATAAATGGGAAGGAAGAAACTAGGACAAAATCTTTTTTAGAACCACAGAAGTTGGAGGAGATGGAACAATAAAACAACGCGAAGGAGGGCTTGAAACAGTTTTTTCTTTTAAACTCATGCATTTCAACGTACAAGGTATATTCGGGAAATTAGATCAGTTAGAAGTATTATTGGATATAAATTCAGCGGATATTCTTTGTTTCAGTGAACACTGGCTCAAATCAAATGAAATAACATTCTTGAAAATTAAGGGGTACAGACTAATAAATTCATTTTGTCGTGAGGAATACAGTCATGGAGGGGTATGTATTTTAGCAAAGAATGACATTCTCCTGAATGCCTTTATATGCAACAAATCTATAGAGAAACACTTTGAGATAACTATAAGTACCATTGAAATTTTGAAAAACAGATCAAAACTATATATACTATGTGTATACAGGACTCCAAATAGTAATGTTAACCTACTTGTGAATGAACTGTATGAAGTAATGTGTGAGATTTACCAATCTAATCATTACAAATTGTTTGTGGAGATATAAATGTTAACATCTTAGTTGAAAGCAGAGAAACGAAAAATGTCATTGAATTATTCAATGAATTTGGTATGAAAAACCATATTAAATCCCCTACGCGTATCACTACTACAACATCGACATCCATGGACGTGATATTTTCTAATTTGAATGTCAACGCAGTGCTCATTGATGGTTCGCACCTTTCAGACCATACTTTTCTAATGTGTGATTTTAAACTCCAATTACCTGGAAAAAACGTGAAAGAAAGCATATTTATGCGTGACTATTCGGATATCAACCTGTCAACTTTCAGGAATACACTAATGTCCGAGGAATGGTTAGAAACTTATAGAGCAAGTAATGTTGATGATGCATTTCGAGCATTTTATTCAATTTTTAAATTTCATTGGAATAACACTTTTCCAATCAGGAAAATGAAAACTAATCAGCATAAGAAACCCTGGTTCACTCCAGAGATTAAAGAATTACACCAAATGCTTTGTGATATGTCTAAATTAGTAAAATCAACAAACAATAATATTATTAAGGAGATATATGGACAATTGAAAATATTATATAAAGAAAATATCGTCAAATCTAAGTCAGAATATAATGATAAAAGATTAAACAATGCTAATAATATATGTTAAGAAAGTTGGAAGATTATCAAGAAACAAAAAAGACTCTTCTTCTAAGTCTCCTTCAGAATTAATTGAAAATGATGAAAGAATCACGGATAAAGGCGAAATTACCAACTATTTCAATAATTTTTTCATGAAAGTTGAAAATATCAAACCTGATGTAAGTGATATCGTACTGGCACCATTCTCAGAATTCTCAATATTCTTGTATGCAACCACTCCATGTGAAATAAAAAATACAATTGATAAAACATCGCAAAAACCTGCTCCAGGTATTGATGAAATCCATGGTAAAGCAGTGAAAATAGTCAGTGATGTAATTTGCTTTCCGCTTTCTCATGTTATTAATCTCTCATTCAGTGAAGGGAAGTACCCTGAAGACTTGAAATTATCAAAGTCAGTCCCAATATTTAAAAACAAAGGATCTAGGAGAGAAGTAAGTAACTATCGTAATATTTGCCTTCAATCGCAGTTTGCAAAGGTCATTGACTATACATATAATATACGCCTAAAAGATTTCCTAGAAGAAAAAAGCTCATGGCAGAGTGTCAACATGGCTTCAGAAGTAAAAGATCGACTGAATCTGCAATAACAGAACTACGCCAAGTCTATGAATATCTGAATCAGAGAAAAATCCCTATAGCGCTCTACTTTGATTTAAGTCGAGCATTCGATACAGTCAATCACAACTTACTTCTCGAAAAACTTTATCGCAGCGGTGTTAGAGGTGTAGCCAATGACTGGGCATCATCTTACTTACAAAATCGTTCGCAGATAGTAATGCTGGATTCTGTCAAATCCAATCATCTGCAAGTTGAAATGGGAGTTCCTCAAGGATCAATCCTAGGTCCCCTGTTTTTTGTTATTTTCATGAATGATATTATATACTCTTGTACTTCTCCAAACGAAATGGTAATATATGCTGATGACACAAATCAACTGATAGCCGAAAATGATTTGGAAACATCTGTTAACAAATCAAATGATTGTGCACAAGAATTCCATCATTGGTGTTATAAGAACGGCTTATTGGTAAATACATCTAAAACACAGTATATGTTATTTTTACCAAAGAATGTTAGCTACGACTATAGTCCTTTGATCAAAATAGATCACATATCTATCAAGAGAGTGCTTGAAACTAAATTCTTAGGTGTCACTGTGGATCAAAAACTAACATGGGAACCACATGTAGATAATATTGTATCAAGACTGAGCAGCGTTTGCTTTGTTATCAGGCAACTGAGGAATACAGTATCTTTGAATGTGCTCAAACTTGCATATCATGGGCTAGTGCAATCCGTTTTAACTTATGGTCTGATTTTTTGGGGTAACTCAAGTCATGCCTGTAGGGTTTTTATAATGCAGAAAAAAATAGTCAGATGCATGGTGGGTGCGCACCCTCGTGAAAGCTGTCGACAAATCTTCGTCAAACTATCACTCCTCACCCTACCATGTCTGTATATACTTTTATCAACAATAAATATGAAAAAAGATGAGTCAAACTTTATACGAAACAATATGATTCATAATTATGATACCCGTCAGAGAGATGATCTCCGCGTGCCATTCTCACGACTTGCTGTAGCACAAAACTCACATTCTCATCAAGGTGTAATCTGTTATAACCGTGTGGTTAGTATCCTAGGAAATATCAAGAACTTCAATGAGTTTAAATTAAAACTATTCAATTATTCGAGTGCTAATGCTTTTTACTCGATGAAAGAATTTTTAGAATGTTAGTGATATAAGAGTATTGAAACTATGAATGTATTTAAACATAAATTTGTACTATAAATATTTTATCCTCTGCAGGTCTTGTATAAAGTCTGATTGTAATTGACCTGAATGAATGTGTATTTTTTATAATGTAAGAATTGTGAATGTATTTTAAAATTTGTGAATTTTTTCACTTTTAAATATTGTATCTGTTGACTAGTCTGATAAGTTTTTGTACTACCTGTGTAAAAATTTCAATGATGAATGAATTATCTATCTATCTATCTATCTATTTTCCATTTTTCCATATTTTCTTTCATATCCTTTATATTTTCTTTCACATTTTCTCTTAATCTTTCTTACATACTCGCTGTGTTTTCTTTCAACTCTTTTATTTCATTTTTCAAACTTTCTTTCATTTCATTCTTCATATTTCTTATTTTTTCTTCCACCCTTTCCTCCATTCTTCCCATACTTCCTCTCATTCCATCATTCATTCTTTCTATTTGCTCTTTCATTTCACTTTTCATATTATTCATATTTTCATTCATTTTCTCTGTTTTTTCTGGGTTTTCTTTTATTCCATTTTTTAATTCATTTTTCATACTTCCCATATTTTCATTCATTCTCACTGAATTTTCATTCATATCATTTTTCATACTTGCTGAATTTTTATCCATTTTCTCTTCCATTCTTGCTACCATGAACTCCATCATTGTCTGAAGCCGACTCTCCATTCCTGTACTTTCACTTTTTATTTCTCTCTCTCTCACATTACCACTCTCTCCTTGTTCCTGGTCGCCTCTCTCTCTACCTTCTGCACCTTCTTCCAAACCAACTTTCTTACCATCTCTCAAATCCACTTTTCATTCACCAATATTCGCCTTACACGTTGGAACTCCAATTGTTATGTTCGCCCAGTGTTGCGATAAATATTAAGAAATAATATATTGCCCTCACTTGCCCTTACGTTGCTGCGCCAAATTGTTATGAAATACTAATAGGTGTTTTTACCCCGTTGGAAGTCAATTGTTATGATAGGTATATCAATTTTATTATTATTATTTATGATTATAAGTATTTCCGCACCTCGTTTGGAGACAAATTGTTATGAAATAATAATAGCTTTTAAATAATAATTGTTGTTAATTTTTCCCCACGTTATTGTTATTGCCCCACAAATATTTTCTCCCCGTATAAGTATTTCGATTTCGATTTTGATATTTCTCTAATACTTATGTAGGCAATTCAGCTCCGCGATGGGCAGCCAATTGTTATATTGTGATATGATAATAGCTAATTGTTATGGAATAATAATTGCTAGCTAACATTACTGTTTCCTCGCCACGTTGCTGCCAATTGTTATTACCCTTTCTTACCACGACTAACTCAGTTGGTATGCCTTCGCCTCAGGAAGTCGATACTGGCAATAGAGCCACTGCCTTGTCTTGATGTCATTCGAACTATTTTAGTTCAGTGTTTATAAGTAAGATATTGCATATCATTGTGGAAAATAAACCAGAAATTATCAAAAAACAATTATTTCCTTTATTCAGGAAAACTTATATTAACCTGGCCTGCGATAGATAACTTATGACTATGAGCAATTGACAAATTTCCATAGAATAATGGAAAACAGTGATGGATGTGTAAATATAACCCCACTTTTTTCTTTAGAGTTGGAAGAATTATTTTATAGTTCAATACCAAATCATAGAGTTCTTCAGATATACGAGTTATTTTGTGAAGTGATTCAGTTTGTGATGTGCACTAGAAGAGTTTATACCTGGAACTGGAATGTCGCTGATGCAATACCTGGCATAATCTAAATTCCTGTTTCATCCACTCCTCTCAGGAACTCACCATTTCAAAAAGGAACCATCCAAAATCCACGAAATCAGCTTGGACAAGTTTTTATGTGGAGAACCAAAAAAAGGTAATCTTCTTTTATCCTTTTTTATTTTGTGTAGAGATTATTCAGAAGTTGTATTGGTTTTTTATTGTTGAAAAAATATTTTCTCATTAATAAAAATTCTAAATTTGTTTCTTTCCAATTTCTGTACCTGGCTTATCTTCTAAATTTTTTTCAATCCTCAATGTATGAAAATGATTGATTGTATTATGGTATTTGCATATATTTACCTATCAATGTTATACAGAGGCTTCATAAAGGAAATATAATCTCAAAAATATGTAAAAACAATATCTCATGAACTACTAACTATTAAGTATTTATTATTTTTGTGGTTTATTTATGAAATTATTTCTTCTTCATCTTTAAAATATATTACTGGTCCTTCCTAACATAACAATATATATATATATATATATATATATATATATATATATAATATATATATATATATTTTTTTGTTTTTTTATGTTCTGGTTCCCACGAAAAAGGATATCCTGTAATGTTCAGAGAACATCGTGGGAACCAAGGGAAAAAGGTAGGAGTTGGTGTTCTTCTTAAATTTCTGGAGGTTGTATGCCTCGGGGAACACCTCCCTAGGCAATGAGTTCCAAAGCCTCGCTGTTCGTTGGATGAACGAGTCTTTGGAAAGTGATGTTCTGCAGGTCTCCAAAGTGACCACAAAGGGATGTGATGACTGAACTTGACGGGTTAGTCTCGAAGAGACTGCCAAAGCAGGAACGATTGTTGATATTTCAGAAGAGCATCGCCCATGAAAATATCTATAAAATAGAGACAAATCGCCAACTTTTCTATATATATATATATATATATATATATATATTTATTATATATATTTAATTAACGACCAAATATCAATAAATATTTATATTGGACACCAGATTTCAAAATAAACAGATACCATATAAGCAAAATCAAAATTAATTCCATTGGAAGCAGTAATTAGGGTTGATGAAATTTGGTAATAGTAGGCGTCCGCTACTTTGTTCAGCCCTCCTCTGCGGTACTCGACTTCAAAGTCATATTGCTGCAGAAACATACTTCAGCGGGCAAGACGACCTGCAGGGCTTTGATGGAGTGAAGCCATAGGAGGGACTGGTGGTCGGTGACTAATATGAAGTGGTATCTTTTTCTGCTGAGGTAAGAGTTCGACTCGCGTATGCAATAATGTGCCCTCGGTCACCAGTCATCTCTATCATGACCACTCCTAGTCCTTGGTTGGAGGCATCGGTCTGCATGGTTAATGGTTCATCGAAGTAGGGGTACGCGAGGACGGGAGCTTCCGTTAGGCAAGCTTTCAGTTTCTGGAAAGCTTCCTCTTGTTCAGGGGCCCAGTACCAGCAGCGGTTCTTCTTCAATAGCTGGTGTAGCTGTGCTGCTACTTCATAAAATGTTGGCACAAATCGTCGGTACAATGAGACGATTCTGAAGAAACGACTCAATTGTCGTACGTTGGAGGAAGCGGTCAGTTCCACAATCGAGCGGTCAGTTCTGAAGCCTTCTGATGTCACCAGTTGTTCAAGATATTTGAGTGATCTCCTCCCAAACTGGCATTTCTCTGGATTGACTCTTAGGTTAGCAGAACAAAGGCGACGGAACACTTTCTGCAGGTTAGCGAGATGCTCTTCAAACGTGCTTCCTAGCATGATGATGTCGTTCAGATATTTGAATTAGAAAGGGTCCATTTTCGGTTCGATGATCGTGTCCATCAGACGTTGGAGCGGCGTAGAGGCCAAACGACATAACTCTGAACTGGAATAGCCCTCGACCAGGTGTAGTGAAGGCGGTCACTGGTTTACGGTTTTCGGAGAGGGCGACTTGCCAGTATCCTTGTCGTAAGTCGATACTGAAAATGTACCTGGCGCGGCGTATCTTGTCCAAGATGGCGTTGATGGAGGGCAGCGGGTAAGCACCTTTCATAGAGATGGAATTGACTTTCTGGAAGTCGATGCAGAACCTCGGCTTGCCTTCTTTCATCCGCACGATGACTACTGAGGAGCTTCAGGTTATGCTGTAACATCCAGTCCACCTCGGTATTCATTACTTCCTGCTCTCGAGGATTCTGGGGTCGGTACCCGTTGTTTTTTATCGGCACTGGATTTAGGAGACGGATCCTGTGTTCCACCAACGGTGTTACTCCGTGAATATCTTCGAATAATGGCAATCCTTTCTGCAGGAATGTTTCCAGATGGTTTTACTCTTCCCTAGTCAGTGTCAGGAGCGGCCTAGGCTCGGTTACTCCAAACGGAAATTACGGCAAGGGTCAAGCTTCCACTACCACAAGTTGTTCTATACCAAGATTTGACCACTTCCTAGATCGAGTCCAAACTGTCTCTTTCGTAATATGTCCATCCCTAAGTCCATATCGAAGGAAAGCCCACACAGGTTCCACTGCCTGACTATCATGTCGCCAACATAGGAAATAACATCGCCTGTGTCGATCTAGGCCTCAGCGGTACCACCAAGAATCTTGACGGAAAGATGCTGTCGGCGGTGGAGATATTGACGGTAGGTGAGGGGTCATGGGGGCGTGGCTGTACGGTACGGTGTCAAAAGCAGAGGTGGTGCTGGCTTCCGAACTTGTTCGATCTCTGTACATAAAAGCTCATTCTCTCGGGGAGCTTTCGCGAACTCCTGGACGTTATTGAAGTCGGTCCTCTTTATCTTACGACAGAACTATGGGTGGAGGTTGCAGTATAACCAGTTCAATTCCTGGTCTTGCGAAATTCCACCATGGCGGCAAATCAGGGTCTGCAGGTCGGTTATATATGCTGAAGTATTCTCTCACAGGCTCTATGTCCTTCTGATGATGGCCGCTCCCAGGTTAGTGCGGTGGTTGACCAAGTATAAGAAGTCCTGGAAAGCGGTGCGGAAGTCTACCCATTTTGTTCAGCATGACCGGTTAATTCTTGACCATAATGCAGGTATTCCTTCTAATAGTTCCGGTATTGCTTATAGAAGGCGATCTGGTGCAATGCCTTGGGACTCTTGGATTTCTTTCAGTCTTTCAAGGAAAGCTGCGGGGTCAGTGATCCCATAAGAGTTACTTGCCAGTCTTCCACTCTCAATGGAGCCACCCCTACACTCGTGGTAGGTGACAGTGGGGCGGTCCGAGTTCCCACGAAAGCCCCTGTGAGCACATTGCTCATGATGGGAATCACTGTCAGGGCGAGTGATCTTTCACCCTCTCGGAGGTACTTTATAAGTCTCCTTCGCTTCTCACATACGGTGCCGGTGGTTTTCAGGCGGAATGTAGGGATCACGTAGTCTAATTCCTCCTTTTGCAGAAGATATATCCATTCGACGCGGGTGTTGACTCCTTTGTTTGTATTTTGCAGGCCTGCTTTTCCGGCGGGCCTTGCGTTGCTTACTGGTGGTTCAGTGAATTTTTCAGTTCCTTTCGACATCTTCGATCAGTACTTGTAAGTCGCACGTCTTACTCATATTACGGTCTGGACTCAACTTCTTTCTCTGGGCTTCTCCTATTGATGGACGAATGGTAGAATCGCTTCTGCGTAGTTGATATCCTATCGATGGAGGTGTCGCACGTGTGTCTGACTCTCTTCTGAGCCGCATTTGACAATCTGTCAAAATGACAGGTCGGTGGCTCGTGATGGATTTTACAACGGTTTATAAGCTTCGGATAACGTGATTCAAGTCGGCGCGGATTTTGATCTATTTTACTATATCAGTAGCCTTGGTAAACTATGAAAAGGTCCCTGCTTGGGCGCCAAATTTGTGAGGATCCTTTTCCTTTTTCAATCTAATTTTGGCGTGGTTCTCTAAAATTCGGAATTGCCTCGGGCGCCACCTTCTGTTATAGTGGGAAGGCCACGTGTTCCGGGAAGCCTCAGTGAGGAAAGAACACTTCAGGGGTCACTCTGGTATTGACAATGCTCAACGGGGTAGAAGGACAAATTATAGTTGTCCTTGGGCTTAATACTGAGTAAATGAAGTAAGAAATAAAATACTGAGTAAGTGAAATGCGGTTTTTTCACTTTTTACTACGCTCGCGTATACTCACTGTTCCGGACTATCGCGTGGTAGTTGCCAAGCTACTCGAATCGGTAGAAATCTCCTAGATGTGTTCTGGAGCGGGCTATGGCCACTTTTTCCTCTCTCCTGGATGATCATGCGTAAAAGGCCGTTTTCGCACTTGTAAATTTTCTCGATACTTTATACTCAGAATATTATAACCACCCAGTAGTCGGCGTGGTGTATATTTAACTTGCGAGATCACATCTTATTCTCTCAGTCTCTCCTCGTTGAGATCTCCAAATATCTCTCTCCCGTTGCTGGGCCTGCGCTGTTCACCTTCTTATCCACTTTGCCTATCCGGTGCAGCGCGCGATGTAAAACTTCGAAGTGCTGACGCTAGGACGGCGAGCTGTTTCTCTGGCTAGCTGGGGATCGACTGCCTCTCATTTGCCGACGGTCGTTCCAACTACCTTACATTTTCCTCGAATCATTGCCATGTCGGATTATTACAGCGGAATATCGTTGCGCCAGGGTAGTCTTATCCCGAGGGTTTTTGAACCCAAAATGAATGACGTATCTAGGCCTACTTCCAACGGAGATATCATTTTACTTGTTTTAGTGATTTAGGCTGTTCTGAAGAAAAATTCAGAATATAGTTACTTTGTTACAAACTTATGTTTCAATATTATCCGTTTTTGTTGCTATATCCATGGTGCTTAAGTGAGGATTTTCCTGTAGTATCAATTGAACTTGCAACTCGTTTCCCTCATTGTTCCGACCACCAACAATTTCCTTTTTGGTATGAGACACACTACTAGTGAGTTCAAACCGATCTCTCAACTTTTGGAATGGAGACACCCGTGGAGTTCTTGCTTCTGGATATTTTTGATGGTAGATTCTGCTTTCTAATGAAGGATTCCTCTCAGCTTTACCAGGACAGTAGACCATATTCACAAATCATCCGCGAGTTGAATTCATTATTGAACTTATACGGATATGTCAAATTTCATGGCAACGGACTACCAGACCCCAAAAATTACATAGCAATTTTGAATGGAATCGGGCCATAATAACAAAACATGTCGCCATCTTGGAGCCCCCATCTTGAATTCATAAATTTTGACAAAAACATGATGTCCGACCTTAAAAACCCCCATACACCAATCTTCAATTGGAATCGTGCTATAATAACAAAACTAGTCGCCATCTTGGAGCCGCCATCTTGAATTCGTGGATTCAGAGAAAAAAATATGATATCCGACCCAAAAAACTGAAATCATTGAAATCGGGCTAACCACAAAACTCGTCGCCAAATTAGAGCCGCCATCTTGAATTAATGAATTTTGACAAAAAATTCGTAATCTTTGTCTCCGACAACCCCCACATACCTATTTTGAATAGAATCGAACCATAATCACAGAACTCGTCCGCCATATTGGAGCCGCCAAATTTCACGTCAATCGGACAACTAGAAGTTGGTCAAAATTCAATTGCAAGATTTGAACTTATCATATATACAAATATGAAGTTGAATAAAATCTTGTAAAAACAGTCCCATTAAACGTCTTATGTGTCAGAATATAGGGCATGTAATTTCGTGCAAAAAAAGCAGTTTGCATCAGTTTGAGCTGCCGAGAGGTTCCTACAAAATAAGTTGCATTGTCACAATTCAGCCGTGATACCCGTCCGCGGTACGCAGTAAATCGTTGCAGAGCGGATAAAAATGTTTCGAATGACAAATCCCCAGACAGTTCTACATGTACCGCTTTTGTAGTGAAACACACAAATATACGATTTGATGATTCTCATTCCCCTGTGACTACTAGGTCTAACAAAATAAGGTTCAAAAATTCATCCCTTGAGTATACGAATGGTTTTACTTGGGATAAGTGTGAGACTGGCAAAGAAGCCATGGACGGATTCTGTTTCATCGTATTCATTTGGATATAATAGAAATTACCGCTCGTTTTGGATAGAGAATCCAAATTGTTTGTGAAATTATAGATTGAGTATAGCGGAAACCACAATGAAACTATTTCTTGTGGTAAAATTCAATGAGCCACGTGGTGATGTGGCTTTGGCGAGAAAGAACAAATCTCGCAAATTTCACAAAATGGACCCCATAAACCCTATATCGACAAAAAGCTCTTGAAAAATGGCATGCAATGATCCAATAAAATATAGGGTGTTGCATTGGAGAAAGTCGAGCTATTGCCATTTGTAATTCATTTAAAAAAATCGTAGTAGGCGATAGAACATAGACTTTGAGTTCGCCTGCATCTCGAAACATGCGCTAAAGCCCAGGAATCGACTGGAAAAAAGTTATCTTGAATAGTTCTGAAGTTATGGATTTTTCTGTGGGTCTATGCACGACGCTATTTTTACACATAATTGACATAAGTCCAAAACTGAGAAACATGGGTGCTTTATATCGACAATTCAGTGGCGAATCCAAAATGTAAAAAAAATGGGGGTCACCGTTTAAAGAAACAGAACTTAGTTGGGTATCTCATTTTGGGACGTATATAAATAGTTTTTTTTTGGATTGCGCCTCATTGTCGGACCTATCATTTGAAATAAAATCAAGTCGATAGCTTGGATAGAAAAAAAAGGTATGGACCTCACACGCACCCCGGGGTCACTCATAACTTTTTTTCTATCCAAGATTTCGACTTGATTTTTTTTTAACAATAAGTCCGACAATGAGGCACAATCCAAAAATGTTTCAGAATAAGAAGAATATACAGAAGGCCCCAAAATATGAAGAATCAATATTTAATAAATTAGTGAATCAAGCGTTGTTTCAGTGAGTGTATTATAGTAGAGAATTGACCACATATTTACAATTCCCACGATTAAATAACAGGTGTTTTGAAGTAAAGGTTTTTTTTGAAAGACGACAATTACGTTTAAGACACGAAAACAATACAAATAATAAAACGTCAAAATGTTGTTTTTGTCAAATTGATTGAAGTTCTAGACGCATGAAAACATGCAAAAAATTAAACGTGAAACCGACGATTCTGAATTGATAAAGATGACGTTTCAAATAAATGAGATGCAGAAAATTAAAATGAAAATGACGTTTTTGAAACTATAAAAATGATGTTTTTTGGGTACGTTTTTTAATCTCCTTTTTTGACTACGAATCCACGACAAAATAAAAAATTATTCAACCGGTAAACAGGTCCAACCAATGAGACGCGGGTACTCGTGCTTGATCACGGCCCTACCACCCAACGTTGATCTAACCCAAAGTAAAGCCATCCCACTGTGACCCTAACGTCCGTAATAGCTAACAGCTGATACCCGCTTCATACTACGGATTGTCAGAGCCTGTTGCTTTGCACCCGTTTTTGAGCTTGCATACTAGTCCGTACGATACCACCCCCCGCATGACTTTTTGATTGCTAAGTTCACCCCGCTTGCTTGAAAACACCCTCCCCGCTTTCTCTGTATATAGTGTCAACCAGTTATTTATTTGTTGTGATAACCGTACCGCCTGTATTTCGTAGCTAATATACCTGTTTATAGAGTATAGTGTTTTATTCACTATCTTGAGTAGAATATTATTATCTAGTGCGCAGTCAGCACCCAGGTTAGAAACCCAGTTAAAGGCAATTGAAGCCTGCCTTACTGGCCCCGTTACATGGTCATTACTATACTGACCCCTGGAGTGTTTTTCTCCACGGAGACTGCCCAGAATAAAAGTGGCCTCTTCCACAATGAACCAAAAGGTGACGCCCGAGGTAAAACCGAGAACAGTGGAAGGCGCAAAGTTCGATAGTAGGGGAAAGACCCCTTACAAATTTGTTCCTGGTTTGGTTCCTAATTTTGTTCCTGGTTTCGTTCCTCGTTTTTTTCCTTGGTTTGTTTCTCGTTTTCTTCCTCGGACTCGGAGTCTGGGAATAAGATATCATCCGCCTCACGCATTGCGTCCATGAGGTCAGCGGTGATGCGTCCTCCGTTTCGGCCGTCTCGAAGTTTAACTCCAGGTGGTCCATTTGCTGAAACATAAATGTATTTAGTTGCCGGGCATGTTAATGCTGTACCGGCGAGACCACTGGAGAGTGAGAGAGGGGGAACGGGTTTATACTTCCACTAGATAACAGGAAATGCATTTCACAAAAAAAAGGGAACATAACATACATTCTTCAACAGGGTTGAGAAAAATAAAGCTATATATAGAAAATACCAACGACCATAAATTAATAGAAACTCCAGGTGTTTTCCCTCAGAAACTTAGTGGCGGGGCGGTAGCAGAACTTTCATCGAGGGCCCGCAGTTGGTACCGGAGACGCCCGGTGAGTAGGTAGGGTGGTCTGAGGTTCCGCAGGGCCTTGGTCAATGTCAGACTGCGTTCCCCGTTTTCTAGCGCCCGAATAATTCGTTCGGGGGTCCAGGGCTCATCCGGTTTTCTAGGGGGGCGGGGTTTGGTGGCGGTGGGGAGTTACTGGACGCAGGAGCTGGGGAGGATTGTATTGCTGCGGTGCGATGCGGTTGTAATGGAATGTCTGCGATTTCCAGCGGGGGCGGAGGGGGTGGCAGAGACATGAATGACAGTGGCACAGGGGTTTGGTGGGATACGGGAGCTGGTGGTGTCGGGGCCCTTGCTGGTGACTCGGATGATACTTTGATTCGTGGCCGATGGACGGCCAGCCCTTTCACCTGAATTTTACAGGCTCTCATGCTTCTACCTTTCTTGGTTTTGCGTTTGAAGCCGTTTGGGTGGGGTATGTGCGGGTGAACGGGAGGCGCGGCGCCCCTTGGAGGCTCTCCAGGGCATTGTTTCGACATGACTTTTTTCTGAAAGAAATCTATAGGTTGGACGAGTGATGGGTCCGTCCCATGGGCCGGGCGTAGATCTTTGATGTGTACTCTGAGAAACCGCTTGCCTGCGGAGTTTTTGAGGTTATATATTACGAGGGATATTGCCTGAGTTACCGTATAGGGACCGGAGTATTTGGGAGCCAATTTCGCGGCATAACCTTTTTCAGCTGATGACAGGTGATGCTCTTTCCTCATCACCTGGTCGCCCACATGATATCTCCATTCTACGCGCTGGAGATTGTAGTGGCGGCTCTGCGTGGTGAAAGCTTTGGCAAGGTTGATGCGGACCATCTCAAACGTTTTCTGCAGGTATTAGAGCCTTTCTGTTTGCACGGTGATCTCGGGCTCTCTGATCCCCTCGTCGTCCGCTGTTGTCGGTGCCACTAGTGGTTTCCAAAGTTGAGCAATGCGGGAGAGTATCCAGTGGAATCCTGACGAGCGGTATTGATCGCAAATATCAGTTCGGCGAGGTGTGAATCCCATTTGCGGTGGTCCTGGTCACAAAACTGGGCGATCATCGTCTTCAAGGTCTTGTTGGCTCTCTCCACGGGATTGGCTTGTGGTGTGTATGGTGGTGTTCTACGGTGGTTGATTCCAAGTTCGTTCAGCATATCCTCGAACAGGTACTCTGTGAACTGGGTTCCGTTGTCGCTGACGACTACTTTCGGACATCCAAAGCTGGTAATGATCTCCTCATAGAGAGCTTGGGTGACGGCATTGGCAGTAGCCTTTCAGATGGATCGACACTGAATACATTTTGTGAATCAGTCTTGGAACACGACAAGGAATGTGTTTCCACGGGTGGAACAGGGTAACGGGCCAACTAGGTCTGTACTGACGCATTACCAGGGCTGACGGTTAGTCGATGATTGCATCTTGCCGGCTGGTTTCATCTGTGACGGCTTGTATCTCTGGCAGGAATCGCAACTTCAGACATACTTGGCTACGTCGCGAAACATGCCTGGCCAGTAATAGCGAGCGGCTATCCTGGCTATTGTCTTGGCAATGCCCATATGGCCACAGCGGCGCAGAAGCCTTCATATCTTGGCCAGCACGTCCTATTGTTTCTAAATCAGATGGTAGGCATTCCTTCCAGCAACTCTGGCATAGCCTGTAAGAGGCGCTCTGGTGCGATGCCTTGGGACTCTTGAATCTCCTCCAATTTTTCGAGGAAGGCGGGGTCAGTGGTCCCATCAAATGTGACTCGCCAGTCCTTTACTCTCAGTGGAGCCACCCCTACACTCGTGGTAGGCGGCAGTGGGGCGTCCTGTGCACCCACTAGGGTCCCTGTGAGCACGTTGCTCATGATCGGGTTTCCAGAGCTCGTCACCGTGATTGTGGGCAATACTAGCAGCGGTGCGGTCATCGTGGGCAACGGATTGGGAACGGTCGGTGTAGGTGATGGTGCTCGTCCTCCTCGGAGAAACTTCACGAGATTCGCCTTCGCTTCTCGTCGACGGTACCGGAATCTAGTGAGCTCGATGTCCAGCTCCTCTTTGCGTAGGTGGTATACCCATCTGACGTGGGTGTCGCTGGGATCACCTCCTACACTTGGACTCAGCGGTAGTGGACATTCGGTGGGCCCTGCTGTGCCTACTGGCATGGTGATGAGGTTTCCTAGTACTGTCGGCATCTTAGGGGAATACTCGGAGCTCGTACGTCTTACTTGTTTCATGGTCAAAACTCAACTTTTTGTCTGGTGCTCGTATCTTAAGAACCGTGCCTCCTATTGACGAATGCGCTTCTGCGCACTCGATAATTCGTTGAAGGAGGTATCGTACGGACGCCTGGCTCTCTTCTGAGCCGAGTTTGTAATCTGTCAAAAATCACAGGTCGGTAGCATTCAGTGGTCTTCGGTTTTATACACTCTGTGGACTGAGGTTCTCATATTTCCAACGGCCTTTATCGCACGGGCTTGTTTTCTCTCTCTTAACCCACGTATCTCGTGAACGATTGACCTGAACGGGAAACGGATTCCACACCCCCAAAAACCTATTGAACGAGGGGTCACTTGGCCTATTGACTCTCTTGTGAGTCGAAGTTGACATCTGTCAAAAATGACAGGTCTCGGTATACTATAGAAACGGTCCCTGCTCGGGCGCCAAATTATGGGTCTGTCCCACTTCTATCGAACTCTGGCGCCTTTCACTCTTCTTGGTTTTTTACCTCGGGCGCCACCTTTTGGTTTATAGTGGAAAAGGCCATTTTTATTCCGGGCAGTCTCAGTGGAGAAAATCACTCCAGGGGTCAGTATAGTAATGACCATATAACGGGACCAGTGAGGCAGGCTTTAATTGTCTTTAACTGGGTTTAACCTGGGTGCCGACTGCGCAGATAATGATATTCTACTCAAGATAGTAAATAAAGCACTATATACTTTATACACAGGTTACACAGGTATATTAGCTACGGAATACAGGCAGGGCGGCTGACGGCAGCCTCAAGTTCAAAAACGGGTGCAAAGCAACAGGCTCTGACAATTCGTAGTATGAAGCGGGTATCAGATGTAAGCTTTTACGGACGGCCAAAGCGACTAGTTTCAGTAGCAGTGCGTAATGCTCCACGTGGGGCTGGTTTTTCCTATCCTGCCTAGTTAAATTTAGTCTTTATACTCCCACTCTGTCTTTCATTTGTATTTCCCCAATCAAGCCACGTTGGAGCGCAGGAAGGTGAGTCGCGAGAAAAGTCTACCCCTCCAATGCGACCTCCACATGTGTTCACAACTACTTTTATTCCCCTCAAAAGTCACGCTGGAGCGCCGGAAGGTGAGACGCGAGAAAGGTCTACCCCTATGCTTTATACTCCCACTCTGTCTTTCATTTGTATTTCCCCAATCAAGTCACGCTGGAGCACAGGAAGGTGAGACGCGAGAAATGTCTACCCTTTCAATACGACCTCCACCCGTGCTTCCTATCTCTATCTTAAAAGTCACGCTGGAGCGCAGGAACGTGAGACGCGAGAAATGTCTACCCCTCCAATTCTACCTCCACCCGTGCCTTGAAATAGCCAAACCACGTATCACCTTACTAAACTGCCCTTGTTGCAAAGGAAACAGAATGACTCTCCGGATTCACTTTACTTGCCCACACGGTCACGTTCTATAACTCTTCGCACGTGGTGCTTCGGAGCGGATCTCAAATACGACTGAAATTACCAGCGCAGCATTAAAGTGAACATGGGCCTCTGACGGATAAGGCTCGATCATGCGCGAATCGCAACTGGGGTACTTACAAATATTTCCGATACGTTTCACCTGATAGAAAATATTCACCAAATTTCGCTCTCACTGCTTCGGCAGGGTTCGGGACGGTAGTAGACTTCTTCGGTATTTGGCTCACACTCTGGATACTAGTTGTCGGACGCGTGACTGCATCTGTTAGAGTTGGTAAGCTAATGATTCTTTGAAATCTTTCCAAACGGAACTACAGTCAGTTTTCCCCTCTTTTGCGAATGCCTCTCGACCAAATTTCAGGTACCGATTGAGATACAAATTATATTTCCATATTATAATTACCCAGCTTGTAAAATACTCCTGGGTAGCAATCCACGTGATGTGACGTCAGCCGGATGACGTCAGATGGCTGCGGGCGCTTTTGTCTCGAACGGACTGATGTCTCTGGCTTCTATCGGGTGACTGAATCGTCTTGGCGGCATTTGTTCATAGTACAGCTGGCTCGCGCATTCTTTATATACACGCGTTGCGGCATTGAAGTGATTTACGGAGGGTGTTTAGCCTATTTATCGTGTAAGGTGTAAACCACGATTTATCACGAACACGAATGGTATTTATAGACCTATTATTACCGCCGAGATCAATTTAAATCCTTACAGGGAGCTTTTGGTTGTTAAACATAGCGGAAAATTAGTAACTTCGCAATGCATTCAGGGGTGTTAGTGATAAGCATACGGAGGGATTTTTCAGCTTATCACGTTCAATATTTTTTCTCTAGGAAAAAAACCATTCGTCACTGGTATGAGTTTTCACAACGGTGAGTTTGTCATTTTGATTGGATATTGCCCGTTTGCACCACACTATGCTGAGAAATCCTTTGTGTTGAGGAATCCTTAATACCACATAAGAACGGTGGTCGAGGGTCTTCGGCAGAAAGGTTTCCTCGGCTGAGTGCGGTGCTCTCGTATTTTCTATTTATGAGTCGAATTCAAAAATTGCCGCCTATTGATTAGTTCATGACTCCAACCACGAAGATGGCGCTGAAATCAGTCGGGAAATTTTAACATTGAGTTTGCGGTCCGTATTAGTATAGAACTCTTGCCTATGGGACGACCATAGACAAATTAAAAGTGAAGGGACTGTTTGAAACATTGGCGATTTTGACCACCAAGTTTTTGGTACGGCCAGTCGCGCATGAAAATGACATGATAATTTTCGAATTTCGACATTTGTCAGAAAATAGAAGTTTATTGTTCACACATGTATTTTTTATTATGACAAACCACGCATTAATTTCAGAATAATTATTCTACTCTTATTGTCATCGAAAAATTAGTGATAGAAATCATACTATGGACTTGAATCAGGAACCCAACGTCGAAAATATAATGTTTTGTTATTCGAGTTGAAATGCTGAAATTTTTGGAAATATTCTTTTACAAGGTAAAATATAAGCTGTTTCTCACAAACTGATACTCATTTCCTTCCATCAGTCTCTATTTCCCATCACCATTTGAGGTAGTACGAAGTATATCATCAAACTGGATTATTTGTTATACCTACTCTTCTCTTTTGAGCTAATAAATTTAGAAATTATTGAAGGTTTGTTGTAAATGTAATTTGTTTTTATTTTGATTGTTTTCATGATAGAACTGAAGAATATTTTTAATTTTGTTGTTTTTCAGAGTTATATTATTATTTTGTCTGTAGGTGTACCTTGTCCTAGATGAAATAAAATATGTTTTTTATAGTGTATAACTTATTATTCTTGTTTTATAAGAACTTTAATTTTGTTCTTGATATTATGAAACAAAGATTGATTTTGAAACTTTATTTTGACCACGAACGAACTAATAGATTCTACGAATTGATTACTGTATATATTTCATTAGTGATCGATTTGCCATTCCTTTATTTCAAATGATATAACCATTCATATGAAATACAGGAATGACAAATCGATCACTTATAAAATATATACCATATCAACCATATAAAAGCAACACATTTAAAAAACCCTCATTATCTCAATCGGTAACTGAAGAGAAATCTGTTTTTCCGAACTTAGTTCGGCCAGTTGCGAGATATGTCGCCACTATCTAAACATGGTGCCAACTTTTTCTGCAGGTTTGACAACTCTCTTTATTTTTAGTTTCTCTATGTGGACGACTGACTTCGATTACGGCGATAGCTGGCATATTCGGTTGTTTAAGTGAACGCGATTGAATCGAGTTTCGCTAGAGACGAAAGGCGTATCATTTATGCGTTCGGAGTTGTGCGTTCAATCACGTACCAATTTTCAACTTCATATGGGGCTTTTTGGTTAACAAATGGAAAATAGTAACTTCGTTACAACAAAAAAAACAATGTTGAACTTCTCATAGTTTCCATACAGCTGGTGACAACGATATATGGGAAAATTCTGAATTTCGTTAATCAAGGGTTAAACATTCATATGTTTGACCCAAAATATTTTTATTCTATTTCTAATAGAATCTGGTCGGCAAATATCAAACCATAAATATTTCCGATGAAAATTTTTAAAGGATTAAAAAAATGAAAAACATATTCAGGATGCCATTTGAAATCAGTGAGTTGGGATTGCATGAACTTTTTCTGATGGAAAATACAAACCACGTCATAGAATAATTGCTAGCACATGTTCAAAAAATAAATCGTTTTTTCTCTACATCCCAAAATTCACAGCTTCGCGTGCCATTGTGAAAATGAACGTTGATCCTTTCAAAAAATTCAAGGAATAACTTTTGTTGGGATTTCCTAAAAAACAATTTGTATTCTATTCGAATTTTCAGAATTGATTTCGAGGACTTAAAACTCGAAAAGAAAAACAGGAAATACTTTGAGTTTCTAAGGTACTATAATTTTCGGTGAATTTTCTGTTTGAAATCTTTGGAAAAAAAACAACGGCTCTCAAGAAATAGAACAATATATGTTTCAATATAATGCACATTGCGGCTTAACGTATCATTTGACAAGAAAAATCGACAATTTTATGAATGACGTTAGGAAATTTTATGATGTATAAGAAAGTTGTTCCATATTTACTTAGCTACATTATAGATCAGGGAAATCACTATAACTCTTCAATAAGTATTTTTCAATAACTTTTTTTAGTGGAATAATATTTGGGTGGATTTTTTCTCCCGTGTTTATATATTTCCCATACGACATTCCCATATTGGTCCTACACTGACTCAAGTCAGGATGCATCACGAATTTCAATATTGGTCAAAAAAATCTCACGGCATTCCTGAAGCCCATGCCGATAATTGGATCCGATATACATTGTCAAATCGTATATGTTCAAGTATTGTTTGGAATTTATTCTTTTTGGAGAGACCATATTTCTTGTAACCTCCCAAATTTGGAATAAAAATAAAATGAATCCAGAATCCTATACGAGTGTCGGACAAACCTCTAGTCTATGTCGATGGAAAACATTTTCAATTAGTCAGTTTTTTTTCATTTAGAATTTGCCTATAAAATTTTTGAGGATAATTTATTAGGTGTTTGTTTATCTGAAAATACTCCAAATATCATATGTTTTCAGGTGGTTATCTTGCTCAAAAGTTTGCAGAGTGTACTGCCAATTATCCCAGAGTTTCCTCGTTGATATTATGCAATACATCCACCGATACTTCAATATTCAATAATCACGAATCAGCTGCACTTTTTTGGATTCTTCCTGCATTTGTTTTGAAAAAAATGTTCATGGGAAACTTTGGTTCTGGAAAGGTCGATCTAGACATGGTTGAATCAATCGATTTCATGGTGGAAAGAGTAAGTAATATCAAATTATATTTTGATTTATTTCATCCATTAATATTGTTATGGAACTGGGGTTTGTTAATTAAAATACGCGAATGGATTTTATGTCCGTGTATTACACCCCGAAAACAACACAATAATGCACTTTGACAATAAAATACTCAATCACTACTGAAATGAACCGCGTACCGCACTGCACTAAATTCACCCTGACTCCCCCAATATGAATTACTACTTGTTTCTCTGCACAAAAATAATCGGCGGCTGTTTCTAAAAGTCAAAAGACAAATCTAGAATTTACTAGACTGTCGTCTCCTGTATCAGCCGGACTTTCTTGGAACTCGCGACGGCTTGGTGGGAGAATCCAGGTCAACTGTCTTTTACGACATAAAGGACGCCGAAGCATATAGTACTTACTTACGTAACAATATTGACGTAGCAATCAATGGACGGTGTCACTTACGCTTCAGTAGGAACATTTGAGAAAGCAATGTCTACAACTGGGAAATGATCCACTCAACAGAAAATTAGATGTTTTAAGAAAATCTTATTATCTAACAAGAAACCATGAAATAGTTGGGTAGAGCTCACAACTTTCAATGGGTGTGAGAACTCGAAGTCTAGTAGAATTCAACTTTATTATTATCAAACAAGATGACCAACACTCTTCATACCGTACGATGATAACATATTTACCAATAGACAGACAAGTTAGTCCGTATTATATACGCATTTTTCCATATCAATAGATTTCATTAAATCTAACGAAGTTGATATAATATGCGGTTTGCCACGAAATGTATAATCAATATGTTATACATAGTGCGCTGAAATAGATAACACTGTTTTTAAATCAATTGTCTTTCATCATCAGTTGAATACTTTTTGTATTTCATGATCCAGTATTTTTCACAAATATATCTGGTGGATTGAGATCTCTCAGAATGTTTTACTGCTTTCTAACACTCAAGTTTAGAAAAATAAGCGAGGTGCATTAGGAATCACATGTATTCGACGATTCATATTTCCACGGTTTTTCTCATTTATAGTACATTTGGATAAAAAACTTCACGTTTTTGATGTAGAGATGTAATAGAAATATTATTCAAATCAAATATATGCATTTCATCGCCTATTTAGATATTCTTGATTATATATAAAAAAAACTTGATATATTTTTCATTCACTTGGTTCGAATACAGTAGGTATGTTGAGAACAGCCAGTACTACATGTCGAACTATCAGTCTCATAAAGCTGGATGTCCTCCAAAAATTCAAATGATTTGTTTCCCCCAGCGCATTACAGCTGATATCAATTCGTGTGCGAAGCACATTCCACCTAACATTCTGTCACTGCACATTTTGTGTTCAAGTGCAAGTTGAAATAATCTCTAGAAAAGGTAGCCACATCATGCCTGTATGTCATCGACTATTCCTGGATTCTTGGGTGAGATTAGATCAATGTTTTTTATTTTGGTTCCACGAATCCCTTGGGTTTGGAGGGGTTGTTATGTGCGTGGCTGTATTCTTCACCTTGAAGTCACCTTGAAAAGGGGTGGGATAGGGAGTCCATTCTGACATTCCGGCAAGGACATCCTAAGATCGAGTGGGTGGATCACATTCGGGGGGGTAAAGGGCATATAGTTTTTCATGTGCGTGACCGTGTGTGTAACGTTGTGTGTTCTTCACCTCGAGATAACTTTGAGCATTGCGGGAGAGGACAAATCGTTCAAAGCACCGTTGAGCATTGGAGTGAGGTGAGGTTCATCTCATGTGGAACACATTCGAGCTTGTATGGCCTTGAATTGAGATCTGGAAACGGGCAAACATTTTCAAGGTGACCTTCACAGGAATCCATTCTGACGTTCCAGTATGAAGTGAATCACACGATGCATCCCGAAGTCTAGTGGGTGGAACTTAGCGAAGTGTGACCTTCATGTTCATCGAATCATATAGGGTGAAGATTTTGTCCATTATAAAATGCGTGAAGTAATTGTTGAGAAATCAGAAGTTTCGAACAAAGACCTATATCATCGTTTCCGATTAATAAAGCTTTGAAAATAATTTGAATGACGATTTGTATAACCCGATTTGGTGGATCTATTCTGATGATATTACGTGATAATTTTTTTTTTCAAAACCTTGTTTGTTAAAACGCATTTTTAACGAATTCAACCAAGACAGTTTGAATAGCATAAATACCACAGATGGTTAATATACCATGAAATAGTTGGGTCAGAGTTCACAACTTTCAATGGGTGTAAGAACTCGAAGTCAAGTAGAATTCAACTTTATTGAATAATATCGTTAATATATTAGGATATAGTGATATTTTTCCAGTGAAAATAACATTCAATACAGAACCTTTGGAACATCATGTTTTTCATGTAAGTGCATCGAAATATTCATGAAATATATTTACAATTCTCTTTTTTTTATTTCAGCTGTCATTATGTGGATGCATTACTCTAGTCAATGTTGGACGGAAGCCGTGGTCATAAAACAGCCATCGAGAGACAGAGAGATACATTGAACCACCATGATAGAAACTATGATTTGAACGTTTGCTTCGATGAAGACGAAATAAGATGTATGCATGATCATGAAAAGTATAATGCTGGTGCTGAAATATGTGACAAAGTGAAGAAGTCTTGAACTTGCATCAATTCTATGAGATGATCAAATGTGATCTGGCGCAGTTTCTCCACACTCTTTCACCATTTTTATCGGATGACATCAAGCAGAAATATAAACTCCATAAAGAAGATCATGATGATGCCCGTGTAGAAAATAAAACAAAATTGGAATAAAATATATTGAAAAAAAAATATTTATTGTCCATTACACATATATAACTGATAATTGAATACAATATAAATATAATTGGTACAAAAATGAATATAATTCAAGTTTCACTAATATTTGAACTAAAAACAGAACCATCCAATGCATTATCCTGTTTCGAACTCCAACTTGATTACCACTTTAGATAATTTTGTAGCATCCGGTTGATGTGAACAATCAATGATAAATAGAGGATTCTGTTGGAATTGTTCAAGGTCCATAAGAGGTTCACTCACATCTTCGTCGTGGGTAGATACACTCGGATATTATTTATATCTGCATTAATGAATTTTGTAACATCCACTGCTCTGTTTTCGGATGCGGTGGTACTTCGGAAACCAATAATGATTAAACGAGGTGTTTCCAAAATGTTTATTGCTCATATATCCGAAGATCTGCTACGTAATGAGGGTAATTCATGGAGATCCCACATACGCTAAGCTATCTTGATTTTTGAATTCAGACCACTCATATTGATCCTGCTGGATAATTTGAGCTTCTGCTTGTCATCTGGAACGACATGTTTTATTCTGCAATCAATTTTCGTAATTCCCAAAGTGGCATCAACATCTACAATTCTTGAATGAGCGAGCCATAATCAAAATCAGTTCTTGTTTAGCGTCCAGAATGCTTTTTTTGTAATCCTCGGCAAAACCCATCAAATACTTGGGAGGAAGTTTTCCACTGAATGAATGACTGGGTACATCGATGATGTGTTGTTTCGTGTCCGAAAGTCCCCATCCGGTTGTCAGAAGCAAGTGAGAATGTGATTGACTAAAAGACACCATGTTTTTCATTGCGGATGTTATGCTTGGTTTTGGAACAACGGCAACTTGTTCACCACCCACTTCATAGCGAATCTCATCGAAGAGAAATGGTCGAGCATTGTTGGAGAGATAGCATATTTTGTTTGCTTCTTTTGGAGTAAATTTTCTTTCTATGTAAATGAAACTGTCGGCAATGTCGAGTATTACATCTTGATTGTTGATGGCAATTCGGATTTCATCCGAATTTTTAAATAATGGTGATTTATAAGGCTGATAGGTATGCTCATGCACACTTATGAGAGAATTATCGACCACTGGTTCATTGAAAATATTCATCTTGTCACTGCTTGCTTTAAGTACCATATTATTCTGACCATCGTATTCTGTATACAACAGATTTCAGAAAATTGAAATATCTCACTGACAATGTATGTCGCCGTTCAGCATATACTTGTGAAATGACCTCCTTCCTGACAAATCTTTTCTTTTTAGCAATATTTGATGGATCCTTGTTCGGTGAATATATTTCGTTTCTACTGTTTTGTCGTTGTAGCAAAAACTCATTATATTTGTTATTGTAATTTCTTCAAATCCAATATGACAACTATCTCTCCTACACTACCGAAATCAATGAGATTATTTCGATGATCCAATTAGGGAGAGTAATGTTGTCGATGAACTGGCGTCATTCAAGGCTGATGGGCATATAAATAATGTTCGATTCTTTTGTTATATTATAGCCGGACTCAACATCAACATCGAATGGAAATGGAATATGATTTTCTTCGTCATTTATGAATGACCTTGAAATAATATCGCAATCCAGTCGACGGAGTCTCGTAGGAGATGCATGCGATTCGCACTGAATTCTTTTTTCTTGAGGTACTTTTGAGTTTAAGTGTGGTGTCATCATGTTTTGCACCATGGAATACTTGCAATTCAAGTTCTCGTTGAATAACAGCATTTATTTCTTCCATCTCACATGCCTCACTTGATATTTTTATGTCATGTATAATACTGATTGGGAGGGTTTCATGTGCGGGGATGAAAAAGGATCTAGTTGTTTGGTTCCGTGATATTGTGGAGTGTGTTGCATCTAGAGAATCCCAAAATTCCCAATCCATAACGGCTATTCTTATCCAATTCAATGGATGAGTGGAAGTCTGCACTCAAAACACTGGATCCAACAGCTTGTAGCTGGAACTTTTGTGACATGAGTGATGGCAAGCGGATGATGTCACATCAATTTATTGTTGTTCACAATACATGTGATATAATTTCCGTTTCCTCGGCATTGTATGCTCCAATTCAACTTTATTCTGATTAGCATCAATATTACAATCGTCGATAGTGCAATAATAACAAAATATTTTTTGAGGTATGGGTCCGTCATTCACATCACTGGAATTTGATGTTCCAACACTTGCATTATCCAAATGATGTTCATAACAATATTTATACTTTGAAATATCGATATCCTCTTGATGGTGTTTGGGAAGTCTTTCCCAAACCGCTGCAGTTCCATTAGCTGCACAAGAAACCATGAACTCCTTGGGCATATCTGCAAGTTGCCCTTTGGCAATGTTTTTCAAGACACGCAATCTTGAATATGCGATGAGGGAATGCCCCATTTCTCAATAGTCTCTCGATCCATTTCTGGCGTGAAATCCATTTCAGTTTTTTTCGGAGATTGGAAGAGAGATAAACTTCAAGCATAAGTGTCCACACACAACTGTATTATATTTCTGTTTACGTTCATGATTATACATAATTTTCTCGACTGCATATGTACCTTTTCGGAAGTATCTAATCAACTCCACTGGTGGAGGTAAATCTACAAAACTGTCGAAATAAGTTGCAAATCTTCCAATTTTTCTGTATGCCATCCAATGTGTTCCTGGACCGCTGATTTCATCCAAATTGATGATGGCTGTTTCATGATTATATGGTCCTGAGATGGAAAATCATAACGAAAATGTGGAATTTTCAATTTTTTGGCATAATGATTTAGACCAAACTGTAAAAGGTTTAAAGGGTATCAATTAGTTTTTAATTTATATGGTTTGGAGGTATGTGCCGAGGCCTTTGCGATATGGTTTCAGAATATGCTACCATCCTTTTTTCCTAAAGCTATCGCTACCATCTTTTTGTTATGGTGTTGAACCTCCTTCAGATCATCTTCACTCGCTCTTGCCAAATTTATAGCTCTGGTCATACCGGCAGTAGCACCAGCCAAACTACCCAAGGCATACAATTGTTATCAATGGCAAAATTTCCCCAACTTTTGGAATAGGTATTATGCGGGGTGTACGATTTTTTTTCTTCCACTTGCTGCCTTGACAGATTCAGGTGCCACTTTCAATGCCATTGTTGTGGCCTTTCTTCTATTATTTGTCACGAATTGAATACACCCAGCTTTAAATTCATCTCGCACTTTTCGTACAATTCCTGCTCCGAATGCCACTTTTCTTATTTTATTTTTCCCATTTTTCTTCGATTTATTTTCTCTTCTTCGTTTGATATTGTTCACATGAGAACCCATACCGAAACGTCTTTTCGCCTTGATTATGTTGGTGAATAGTAGAGCGGCTGCTCTTTCACGATGCTTGCGTCTTTTGATTTGACCCTATCACAAGCACTGTATTCAAGCTGTTTTTCCGTTTTATGCCTAGCTTTAGTATTGTTGAGATCCTTCGCATATTACATGACGTATTTTACATGCCCTATCCAATTCATTGTAGCCTGGATCGTTGCGAGCCAATCGTTTTTGCAGTTTGGTTTCAGGTCCGCAATATTTATAGCCTCCAAGTAAGTGCTATTCAAACGGTAATTTATTCATTACCGCATTCACAAATCTTCGACATTTTTCTAATTTTATCTGCTGTTTTACGCTTGCTCCGTGTAGTGGTAGACATTTAAATGGAACATATCTCACGCATCTTCCATTAATAAGTATCGAATTGTCAAACAATGTGCATTGTCAAGCAAAAAAAAAGAGTTTGCAGTAGAAAGTTTAGATGAAAAAATCGTGCCATTAAATTGCGGATAAATAAATGCTATGATATCACTTCTGACATATTCACAAGGATTGCAATTTGCAAACGTCAAAGGTGTTGAACAAACCAAAATATGAATACTTGCGCAATGTATTAGCACCAATAAAAGGATTGGGTTCCTTCACGTTCAGTAATAATGCAGACATTGTGCAACCCTCTGACGTCAAACCAAATTCAGATGAGATTGGTGAAAAACAAGATATTATCCGATCATATTTTTGTATGGGACGCCATGAAGATGTCGATTGTTTCTATCTTGCACAGACCGATTCACGAGTTCAAGCAAGATGAAACGAATTTACATCACATCTTTTCCGATCACGTCTCACCTGATGTAACATTCGAAAATTTCCAAATGATGTTTGAAATGGACATGGAACGTCAACATTTTAAGCGACAGAGGCTACACGCTAAAAAATATTATCTTTCAAAAGCGGAAATATGGCAAGATTGCCCTTGAGGAATCGTATCATCCTATATAAAAACCACTCAATGTGCTTTCTCCTACAGCTACTCTGAAACCGCATATATCTTCCATCCCAATGAGTAACCAAATTGGAAAAAAATTATCTTCCAGTGGTGGTGCATCATTGTCAGGTATTGAGAATGAAACCATCAAAGATATGAACAATGGAAGAATGGCAGCAACTACATTATTCGAAACACCCTCTTCATCGTCAATGGGTTCAGCAGATTTGGAATCGTCCAGTGTTGACAATGTTAATAAATTGGAAGAACACGTGAAAAATATTTTTAATAAATACAGTGCATATGATACAAATAAAGCATTGTACAAGAAGAATTAGATGAAAAATGGAATAAAATATTAGTCGAAGAAATATCAAGGAGTTTCAAAGCCACTATTGGAGTCAGCCAATGTTATAAGTTTGAGAGGTAGTAGCGAAGGGATGGAACGAATAAAATTACAAAAAGAGTTCACGTCAAAAACACAGAACTATATATATATATATATATATATATATATTGGAATAAGCCTAAAGAATTGCTTATAGGATCGAAAGCGTCTGGATACACAGGTCATGATAATGAAATGATATCGATAATAGAAGAGCTCCGTGAAGAAGGCATCATATATTGATGCAACTACTTGTGAAGCATCAGTATGGCTTGTAATGCCAAACGACAAGTTGTTGATGAGTTACACAAGCCGGTTCGTCGTAACTTCCAGAGAAGATCTACTACCGTTAAAGATCTAGGAGATTTATGGCAAATCGATCTCTCTGAATTTCAACCCTATGCCAAAAGTAATAAAGATCATCGTTATATTTTGGTGGTTATCGATTGTTATCCCAAATATCTATAGACATGGCGAAAAGAGTCATTCGAATAATAAAAACCTGGATCCTTCCAATTATAACGGAGACATATAATAATAAAGTACATCGTACAATAGGTATGAAACCGATTGATGTGACAGCCACTACAAAGCTCAAAATCATTATCAAGAAGTAGAGAAAGAAGATGAAAATGAAAAGAATAAAGCGCAAATATCGAGTAACTGAAATAATACGAATAAGCAAATAAAAAAAATGGTTCGAAGCTAATTTCACCACGGAATTATTCAAAATTGTAAAAGTCAACAGCACATATCCCCCGACAGAAAACCCTAAAAAACTGAAAAAAGGAAATAAAATATGCAAGTGGTTGAAATTTCCTAATGGGCATAATTCTTGGATTGAAAAAATGCAATTGTTCAACGTTCAATATTTTATTTGATCGAAATGAAAAAGTATATTTTGAACTATGTTTTATTATCATATTCAAAACAAAATAATGTAGTGGTGTAATACAGCCCCAACCACCGCAGTATTTTGTATGCATCGACCACATTTCTACATTCCAACACCACTTCCTCTCGACTTTATTATATAAAAAATACATATATACATACATTAACGGAAGGAATGGACCATCTAATCACTATCACATCCAAAATGTTTATACAGCTCTTTAGGCCACTCATAAATTGATCTAATTCCATCATATAAATGGGTGTCTTTCCAAACATCAATTTCGGTCTGCTTTTGAAGTCTGCTATTACACTGACGATCTTCTCCACCTCAAGTTTGATGGCATCAGATTGATTGTGCAGCTTCACCATCTCCGCCTGCATTATAGCAACCTCCTCAACGAATTTATGTGCCACTTCCAGCTCCCCATCCAGATCCCTGTCCAGTTCTTCACATTTTGTGATGGTAACATTACCATTGGTGAGGTCATGTTCCGCTTTCTTTTTCTTCTGACCATATATTTGCAATGACGTCACATAAGCTAGGGAATCGTTGGTTGGAGACACAATTTTCGATTATGCACTTTTTTAGATTTTCCTTTGGCATTGGATGACAACGATGTTGAGGTACCCGCCATTGAGTTGTTTAGAGAAGACCTTGGCTACTCCTACAACTTGGAAATCCTCTGGAATGTGGATCAGAGGTGGAGAGATGAGCGTCAATAATTGAGATAATAAAATTTCTGCTAACTGACTTGGGAAAACCACCGTCGCATCTATCAAAATATATTGGTCCATATTGAATTTCAACTCTACCTCTTTCAAAACTGCTCCATCACCACACTCAGCAAAAAATTCAGCCAAAATGCTACCGTTTTCGGAATACATAAATATTAATTTGCACACGAAACTTGGAGTGAAAAAAACAACTGATCTTTGCAAACGAAACTTGAGTTGAGTGAAGAGAACTGATGTTGATGTGGAAACTAAGCATTTTATATACACACATTCGCATAGCATCCGCGCATGCACAACAACATGTGCTTCTACTTCTGTGTCATCCCCTCCATCTGATTTCTATGATTTCAGAGTGGCCTTGTTTCTCATGTGTAACTGACAAAAAAAAGGTCCCCAGTGGAGATGTCACATAACTTGTTGATATAGTTTTATCATAATATGAAACATTGTTTTTTTTTGTATTTTCAAATATTAATGCACGGAATTGAGGATTAAACATTACCAAATATTTATAACCAGAATATTCTCATAAGTTTGGACGTTGTATCATTATTCAATGATATACCTATCAATTTCATCAAAATGAGCATAAATAAACACTGGAATAAAATAAAATTACATTGCAAAATTTCCCAAATTATGTTTTTAGAAACGACTGATTTAATTTTCAATACAACTTACTGTGTATTCCAGAATACATTTTACAAACAAATTTTTAGTACCCCAATGGGTTCTACAGTCCCACCAATTTTTGCTCGATTTGTTATGGATGATCTTCTAGAATTCTGTATTCCCAAAATGTCTTTTGAGATGCTCTTCATCAGAAAATATATGTATGATATGATGAAATTGAAGGAACAGTTAACATATTCAATAGAGTTTCAATCCGAACATTCAGTTCAGAAAAGAAGACTCTAAAAACTTTCTTGTGCACTCTCTGATCATGTAGTGAACCAAGATCACGTAATGAATTATCATGATACAAAAATTATACATCAAGAACAAAATTTGACAAAAAGACTTTTTTTAGAAATGGTGGCGATTAATAGCGATGTAAATATCATAAATAAGAGATCTAACATCGACCAACTGAGCAAAATTTACTCGTATCTTCTTACAAAATGAACTTTTATGCATAATTATAATAATAATAATAATAATAAATATTCATACATAATCCCCTGTACAACCTAACAAAGGAACATCAATTACTCACAAAAATGCAAATGTCTATATATGTATATATATATATATATATATACAGGGTGGACCACCACATTCGCCTCGGTATTTCTACGAGAAATGAAGAGAGTTAGGGAAAAACTTTTAGCACAGTTATATGTGGGTATATGAGGAGCATATTCCGAAATTATTTTGAAATATATAGGATGTTCCCCAAAAAAATTAAGTTATATTTTCTCTTATGGAACACCCTATATTTTTTTATATTTTTAGATACTATAGACAAAATAAAGGTGAGTTACTATCATATTTCCCATACTTAAAACTGACCATTTCTGAGAAATTTAAAAATACAGACCATAATTTGAAAATTGTTTTCACCCTGTAACGTGTAACGAGCTGCTCGTGATTGAATGTACTGCTTAGCTCAAAGGTTGAAGTTAACTAATACATGAAATTTTTAATGCAATATTATACAGAGTGGCGAAAAAAATTGCCTCAAAATTTGGACACACATTTACCTAAATAACTTCTTGAAGTTGAATGGAACACCCCGTATTTAGTGGCGTAATTTGACGCAGAATTAGATTCCTTTCAAAACTATATCAGGGTTCCCTATACATATCTCTTCTGCTTTTTACACAAAAGGCGTTTTTATATTCTACTTATGAGTAATTTTTTTATCTTAAAAATGAAACACACTGCATTATAATGAAAAGCTTGAGAAGCATTTTTTAAGTCATTTTATCGAAAAATTAAGAATGTTGGGTATAATGACCTATAATGAGTCAACTGCGGTTCTTTCTCTATGTAAAATATATCAATAATTCCTGCTTATAATATCCCCCATATGTAAGTCGTGGTTCGATCAATCACCATTCACATTATTTTTTCTTTATGATTTTGTTTTGTTTGTTGGTTTTAAATATCAAACCGAACAAGCATCCATTGTTTTTTATATGTCCCACTGCTTCAATGTCTTTTCGATAAACTATTATTTTTTATGAAACACTCTTTGACTTTCAGAAAATTTCTCATTCAAATATTGGCATGATTATGTTTATAGCAAATTGGAGATATACAGATAGTTCAACCTAACCATTGTTGAATAATTACATGCGATATGTAATGTATTCAGCATTCCCGGACAGGTTGTGATTCAGGGGTTCACTTTTAGGAGTGGATAATAGAAAAAAGTACGATTATTATATAAATTGTACCACAAAATTATATCAAATCATGAACTCCTCCCAAAGAAGTCAAAAAGACGACACTCTCAATGTGAAAACGGGATTGCTTTTCATTTTTCCATATCTCCAGCGATAGATTTGATGAAACCAATTTTTTTTAATATATCGAAAGCAAAAAGAGTTTTCTCAGATAATAATCTCTGTTCAAAGAATAACGTAATATTACATCAAAATACCAGTTCCTTTGAAAAAAATGTGAAGTCAAAGTCAATCGAAAACATTCAAAAACATCTAGTGGAAGACCAAGTGTTCATAAATGAACCATGTTGAAATATTTGGTCCAACAAATATTTTTATTGCATTTCCTCGAACGCAGTTCTCATCTGAACCTAGATGACCCCATATTGAGAATGGTTGTTCTTTTGCATGGAAAATCTGTTTAATCGTGAGGAATGTAAATGTCCTAAAACTTGATTGAAAATGTAATCTAAACATTCGGAGCGATTACCTATTGACTGGTTTCGAGATGTTTGCACTCATCATCAGAATATAAGCCATTGCAGACAATAATTAATGTCTGCGAATTCAAATAACATCAATATTTCATCCAGAATTTTTGAGGATCTCAGAGATAGCCCAGACAAAGCGTAATAAATCTATAGTCAGTACCAACCCAACCATAGACGTGTTAATAAAATTAATTCATAAATAATTAATTTATACGTCTATGAAACCAACCCCAATCTACAGAAACATTGTTTGAGTTGTAATTACTGATTCAGAATAACAGTTATGTCCAAGTCCTTTATACTGATTTTTTCAATTCGTTTAAACAGAGATAATGTAATA